>PVJD01008063.1:0-76756 GCA_004026545.1 Mormoops blainvillei | reverse complement strand
CCTTGACCACCAAGGCCACAGCTGCCGGCCCAGGGCCCCCCTTACTCATTCCTGGCCCTGATGCCAGACTCTAGCGCCCCCTGAGCCAGGGCCTCTCTGGGCTCCCATGTCCATCACCTGGGCCCTGCCCCTTTGCCCAAGCTGCTAGGGAACAAAGGATGAAGCCGCTAGGTTCCTACAAGCCTGCCGAGTTCACGCTCCCGCCAGCCTTCTCGTGGGCCCCAGCCCCGGCCACGCTGGCTGCGCCCTCCGCACAGCTGGTGCTGCCACAGGGTGTCCCTAGGACAAGTGCTGTCAACGGGTTCCTGGCCCCAAACATACCCACCAGCCCAACCCTCTCTGAACGCCAGACTGTACACCCCCAACACAGCCCACAGTGCTGGCTGCCCCCCAAACCGGCACAGCTCTCCAGACTCAGTCCCCAGTCCCACTGCACATGTGCCCCTCTGCCCAGGCCACGGGGACCAAAGCCTGGGACTCCTCCCACTCCCTCCCTCTCCAACATCCAGACCACCCAAAGTCCATGTGTTCCCCCCACCCACAAGGAGATGGTCAATCTCCACCCCTACCTGCCTCCCTACAGCCATGGTCCCAGCCCGAGCCCATCCACACTAGGACTCACGACAGTGCCCATGATGCACGATTGGTGCGCCCTGCCCAGGGCTCAGTTCAGAGCCTGCTGCTCTCCTGCCGAAACGCCACAGCGACTTCCCATTGCCTTTCGATCAAACCCATGCTCTCCCTCTGCACTGCCTAGAACCCCCTTGGGGCTCTTCTAGGGCCTGCCTGAGAGGCCACTCCTCCGAGAGGCTGTCCCTGACCCTCAGCCCAGGCTGGGCCCATGCCTTGGCTCGCCCTGTGCTTCCCTAGCACATACCCCATTCTTGCCTGCCATTTATTACCTATCTCCACACCTCCCTGCAAATGCCTATTCCACGCACCAACATCTCGCGTCGTGCCCAGCACAGCACCTAACACACAGATGTTCACTAAATACAAGCTGAACGAGTAACTCAACAATTACTTCCAAGCCCAAACTGGGGTCACTGCCCTAGCACCTATGTTCACGAAGTGTTTTAAAGAGGGATGCTGAACAGAGAAAGTTAAAAGAAAAAAACCTCTGTGGGCACAGAGACCCCATCGGATCGCCGGGTGGCTGGCTCTCTTGCCCCGCCAAGCAGACGGGGCTGCCAGTACTGCCCACACCCAGATCGGGAACTGAAGGGACTGAGGCCTTGCACTGCCACCCCCGTCCTGGGTTCGGGAACCAGTATGTGAGACCATGTAGAGCAGGATCACAGCCAGCACATGGACGCTGGCGGCCTGCCAGCCGCTGGGAGCCTCAGGCCCTTGCTCTGCAGGCCCCTGGCACGAGGGGCACAGGGTGGGCCTGTCCCTCTATCTGAGTCTGGAGCGGGGGTTGAGCAGTAAGGCTGTGTCTGGTCCAAGCCAGAGCTGAACTGACCAGGCTAGGTTTCTGAATGCGTTCCCTTTGCTTGTACTGGACACTCCGGGGCCCACGCGACGGCCTCGGGCATCTGCCGGCAGCCTCTGCCTGTCTTCCTAGGCCCGGAGGCACCTGTCCCACGAGAGCCCCATGTGCTGCCCTCCCCATGCCCGCTCTCCACCCCGGCCTGCTGAGCCCTCCTCGGCTGCACCCTCCGCCCCCGACACACACACACAGGCCTGGTTCACTCACCTTGATGTAGGCGTCCAGGGCGGGATTGACACGGCGGGTAGCCAGCCAGATGGACAGGGCAGTGGTGTAGGGGAAGGTGGCTGTCACCACGTGGCTGGGTGCCGGGAAGGAGAACACCTTGAAGCCAAATTTCTGGTAGAGCTGCAGGAGCTCGGGACAGGGTGACTCCTCACCTTCACTTAGAATGCTGCCCACTGCACAGCGGCGCTTCTCGGGGGGCACCTGCGAGGGAGAGTGGGGGGTCTGCGTCAGGCAGAGGAAGGGGGCCCTCCGGCCTCCTGCCTCCGTGGTTCTGTGCTAGCTGGGGCCTGGCGGAACCAGCAGGCACCAGGAGGGAGAACACTGCTCCTCTGGTGGGGACTCCCGTGGCCCCGGCCTGGGGTGTCCCGCTGCAGGCCTCCCCCGCCCCTTCGTTCAGTTCCTCCAATAAACAGGCCACTTCCTGGGCTGCCTGCATTGGGGCAGCAGGGAGCAAGGTCATGTTGAGCCCTGGTTTGCCGGGGAAACTCTGACAGGTCCTCTTTCCTGTTCCCCAGGCAGGGCCACTGCCATGGCCCAGGCCTCCTGGCCACCTCTCCAGCCTACACCCCGACCTAAGCCCTGCCCCTTCCTGGCTAAGCCAGAGACTGCTGGTCCCCTCCTGGTCTCTCTGGGCCCGTAGAACCTGAGCTGCCCTCTGCTCCCTTCCTTCCTCTGGCTCCCACAAAGCCCAGCCAAGTGGGGTGCCTCCGTGAGTCCCTGACGCTCCCTAGGCCTGAACCCAGGACTGTGAGGTCCAGCACTTGCTTCTCCTCCTGGAGGCAAGGGGTCCCGGTGGGTCTCATCTCCTGCCACCTGGGTCTGTACCGGCCCTTGGGGTGGGCCCCCACAGTTACATGCTCCTGAATCAAAGAGAGTCATCACAGACCTCAGTCCCCGGCTTTCTTTCATGCCTAGACGCAGGGCCCACTGACCCCTACATTTAAACTCCCTTTGTCTTCTCCCCAGCCCACCTTCCCAGCGGGGTGAAGTCATTTTCACCAGTTCTCACCTCTGCCCTCCCTCCGGACTCTTTCAGGCCCCATCAACAGTCCCCTGGGGTTTCCCAGCCCCTCTCTGCTCTCCATCTGGTCAACCCGGCCCCGTTCTTGGCGTTCTCCTTCCCGTGGCACTGGGGCACTGACTTCAGGCTCTCACCTCCACGTAGTCCCTGGGGGTCACCCCAGCTCTTTGTGGCTCTGGTCCCTTGCTGCCCCCTGGAAATCTTATGTCGTTGCGCGCAGCTCAGGGCTTTAGTGGCCGGCAACATGGTGCAGTGGTCAGGACCACGACTTCTGGGCAGAGGCAGGCCTGGGTGTGATTCCTGGGCCCTGTGATCCCGGACGCGCCCCTTGGTCCCTCAGAGCCCCAGCCCCACGCCACCTGTTTACAGCATCCTCGTCGTATTCAATACTTTGCATGAGGCCTTTGACTGGCCCAGCACTTGGCAAACACTCCATAATTGTTGTCGGTGATTAGCCGCTTTGACACAGGTCACCCAAGTGACCCTTGGCCTAGAATGCCCATTCACCGAAACCTCTGAACACGTAGCTCCTCCCTGCCCATCCTGCACGTTCAAATGGGGCCTCTTAGGGGTGGCTCAGGGGCACCCCACCTCCCACACCCACACTGTGCTGTAAACTCTGTCCCTTAGAAAGTGGGCCTTGCTCCAGGAAGTGGGCCTTGCCGCACTTCTCTGGCCTGACGCGCCCTCCCACCAACCCCGGCAGAGGCGCTGCAGTTCCACCGTTTGTCTCTAGATGGTGCCACTGCCCCACTCACACAAGAAGACTTGGGGAAGGCCCCAAAGGCAGGAAGTTCTGGCAGGGTCAGTGCCAGCTGCAAAGCCCTCTTCACCTTTCGGACCCTAGCAACCTAGGCTGTACAACATAGGTTACATGGCAAAATGGATGGAAGGTCACTTCCTTTCCTCTCAACCTGGGTTGGGGTCCTAGAGTCTTTCCTGGGATCACTCAGCACCTTGACATCCTCCTCAGTTCCCAAAGGAACCAGAACATCTGTGATAATTCTGCTCAGAACTCTCATGGCTCCCAATTCACGTCTAGGATGAAACTCCCGAGACCAGTACACAAGGCCATCTTCAGTGGCCCCTGCAACACTGCCTAGAGTGGGCCGCGCGCTCACCTGGCACCCTGATTCTTCATCCTCAGGCCCCGGCAGGGGCAAAGCCCACTGAGTGTTTGAGTGGCAGGGGGGGGACAAACCCAGGCTCTGGCCCAGCCCGCCTTGCCAGCCTCCTCTCCCACCGCAACCCCACAGCCTCGTGTGGCACAATTTGTAGCTCCTCAAATGTGCTGTGCCCTGCCGTGCTTCCTGCCTTTGCATAAGCTACTTCCTCTGGTTGGAATGTCTTTCTTCACCCTACCTGGGGAACTCCCGCCCGCCCTGTAGGACTCAGCTCAGCTCTCCTCAAAGTCTTCTATTGCCACCCACCCAGCAGCCCCTGGGCTACACTGTAACCGGTAGCCTCTCCACCTCTCCCCTCCACTCCAGGCCTCTGGCAGGAAGGCCCAGGACCTTGCACACACGGGCAGCTCTTGCAGTGTGCTCAGCGGCAGTACGTGTGCGCGGAGACGTGCACACAAAAACCCACCCCATGAGCAAGCCTCCTCTCCCCCCACCTCGAAAGGAGGTGCCCTTGTCACAGAAGAGCAGCTAATAAAGAGGCACGGCTCCTGAGATCCAAGAGGTGTTTGGAGCTTAAGTACTCCCTTTCTGCCCGAGCATCCCCTCAAGTCCACAGGTGAGGACACTTCCTGCGCCCTCCCCTGCCTGGGCCAGTGACAAAGGGGTACCCGAGGAGGCTGCTCAGCACACTCACCTCCAGCTAGGCAGCCACATACCAAGCTGGACCTAGGAGGAAGCCGAACCGGGCACCAGCGAGGAGATGAGACAGGCCTTGAGCCAAGGGGGCCTGGGAGCGGGGGAGGCTTTCCTGGGCTCCCGGGAGAGCCAGGCCCACCTCCAGGGGAACGGCCTGCTGAGGCTGCAAAGGGCCCAGAAGGTGGGAATGTCCTGCCGGTTGGAGACCCCCATCTGAATTTAATGCAACCTCTTTACTGGGGCCTGACTTTCAGAGCTCAGCCTGGGCCTCCCAATTCCATCTGCACGCTCCCGTTCCCCGCCGTGGCAGTCATTTCTCTGGTTGCCTGTGCCCAGAAGAAGGGCGGGACCAGCATTTGTACCAGCAAGGACTACACCAGGGAGACAGGGCAACGGTGACCTGACACTGCTTGGGGCGAAGGCAGGCCCGCTCCGAGTCTGCCCTCAGAGCAAGAACACTGGGTGAGCCTCTCCTTGGGGCTGGGAGGCCTCCCGAGTCCTAGTTCTGTATGTGAGATGGGAAATGCACACTGAGGTCCCGCTTGGCACCTAAAGCGGCTGGGTACCAGCTGACCCCACTTGTCCCTTCTGGAGCGGCTTCTTAGTGCTCTGCTGACCTCGCTGAGAGGCCGCAGCGAAGAGAGGGTCCCTACCTGACCAAGACCTCACTGCATCTGGGAAGTGAACAAGATCGATTGTCTTTCAGGAACCAGAAAGGAAAAATGGTGTCTGCTGGCTCAGACCAAACCCAGGTCCTGGGTCCAGCAGACGTGGTAGCTCCTGGCCCACAACCTGCATAATCTGACAGGACAGCGGTACCACCTGCCATTCTCAGGCCCAAACAGCTGCCGTGACCTGTGCCTGGTACCCAGTACCTGTGCCACTCCACCCAGAGCTGCCCACCGTAAGAAGAGCAGGGCAGTGCCCGTCAGCTGCATCGGTGCCCTGGGGGAGCAGAGTAGCCACATGTGACCATGGCTGGAGAGTGAACAGCGGACTGACTTACCCTCCTGGGTCCTGTGGGCCAACACACCAGGCCCCGCAGGCCCAACTTCCCTGAGCAGTTGGTGCCCAGAGGCACAGTGGGACTGGCTAGTGTCAGCGCATGGGCAACGCAGGCACCAGGCCAGAGGAGAGGACCCCAGACTTTAGGCAGGGGGAGAGGAGTCAGCAGGACGCCCACCTCCAAAGGGGGTCCAGGTGCTTTCTGGAAGCTCCCACCTAGGAGTCTTTCAGCCTTTCTCTTTTCACCCCAAGCATAATCCTGACACCAGTTGGCACCTGACAAGGTGCTCACCACCAGCTCCAGTTGCGGCTTTCCACGCACCAGCCTGTGACCCAGACAGCACTGTGCGGTAGCCCCGGTTATCAACTCTGCTTCTGAGACCCAGAGAGCAAAGCTATTCAGCAAAGGTCACATGGCAAGGCAGTGATGGAGCCAGGATTCGAACCCAGGCAGACCGGCTCCAAGCTTGTGCCAAACCACCCACGGCCACTTGGGAGTCTGGGAAATAGGCCCAGGCCAAGAATGGCTGCACAGCGCCTTCTCCTATGTTGTGCCTCCTCGCGTGGCCTAGGCGACCTTCAGGGCACTAGGCCAGAGGCAGGGCTCCTAAAAGCACAAGGTCCTAGGTGGCACAAGGCCTTCAGAGGCCAAAGCAGGTTCCAGGAGTGCTGCGCATCGGTTAGGGGCTGGGGACTGGGCCTCATCCTTAGTATTTAGCCTCCCTGAAAACCGCAAGCCCTGAGGTAGGGACTCTCAGAGAGACTGAGGGAACCCTTGATTCAAACCCAAAGTCCTCTCCCTACCGGTCTCCCCTCTCCTCCCTTCTGGAGGCAGCTCTGCTTGGCAGAGCGGGGCTCCCCTTTCCGGGGCTGCCCGACAGGGCAGACCAGCGGCAGAGCAATGGTCCGCCCTCCATCTGAAGATGATCATCCCAGGGGAACCGGGGGAGGGGAAGGGGCGGTTGGGGCCCTCTGGGAACACCAGCCCAGCCCACACTCCCCTTGCTCTTGGCTGCGGGGCTGACCCTGCAAAATCCTACTCCCTCACCCCTTCCCAAGGCTCCATGCAACTTCAGCGCCTCCAAGGAGGGCAGAGGCCCCATGCTTCCCTCACAAAAGTTCTGACAGGCAGAACCGAGCAGAACTCTTACCAGTCTCAGCCCCTGGTGACTATGTGGCCCCAGGTGGCCTCTAAGTAACTAGGGAAGAAAAGAGCCTCCATGGCAGTCTAGCTGTGGATGGCAGAGCCCAAGCACTGCCAGCTGTCCCGCCCATCGTATGCCTGTGGCAAGCACCCCCTCCTAGGTCTCTGCCAGGTACCGAGCCGGTGCCCCGACCACACGCCTCAGCCACCCCCTGCCCACCACACACACACAAGGACAGGCAGGTAGGTTGCTTAAGCCCCAAACACAACACTGGAGGTGGCAGCAGCAGAGGGTATGGCAGGAGGTGGAGGGCTAGGTTGGCAGACAGGGCAGGCCCACGGGCACGGTGACAGCAGCCCAGCCACTAGGGCCTGTCCATAGGCCAGAGCTGGCAGGATCCAGTGAGGCGCTCGGGGTCTCCCAGCTCCTTCCCCCTCCCCTACACTTGTCATGACCCTTTCCTAGCCCCACAGGGACAGGGCAGAACCGGATCGTGTGTGCGCTCGCGTGCTCTGGCAGGAGGAGGGATGGCAGTCAGTGACTGACTCTGAAACTCATCCCCACCCCCTAGTACTTAGAAGAGGAAATAGCCACACCCACGAATGCTGGGCCCTGGGAGGAGGGGGACACCTACGAGGCACTGCCAGGGTCTGTTCACTTCCTGCCGTGTGCTGCCCGCCACCACCTCCACCAGGGCCCTCAGGGATGGAGAAGGGCGACCTTCCTCCTGTCCCACAGGGACCACTCGCTCAGCCCTCGCAGCCTGCTCCCACCCAGGACTCCTGGACTGACCGACATACATACGTCCACTTGCCTCCCTACCTCCCTCTCTCCCTCTGGGATACAGGTGCCCAA
This sequence comes from Mormoops blainvillei, assembly GCA_004026545.1. Classification (NCBI taxonomy): domain Eukaryota; kingdom Metazoa; phylum Chordata; class Mammalia; order Chiroptera; family Mormoopidae; genus Mormoops; species Mormoops blainvillei. Next base: position 69,190 of record PVJD01008063.1, on the reverse strand, counting down.
GCCTCTGATGTGAACATGTCCACAGCCATCGCCATGACCTTGCCTCAATGGTGCCCTTTCCTGTGTCACTTCCTGCGCCCACAGCTGGCCCAGGAGAGGCCTCACCTTTCTCAGGAAGCAGCCTCGCCCTGGCCGGGAGGCTAGGAGCTGAGGCCTGGGGAGGCCGGGCGACCCACAGCAGGTGGCCACCTCTCGGCTGGCCGCTGCCCGCCCCACGGGCCAAGCCTGAAGGGGCCTCGCCTCCTCCCCACACCCGCAGAGGGGCAGGCTCTGGTTCTCCCTGTGCTGAGCTGGGGAGGGAGGCAGAGTGGGGCGGGACACTCAAACAGCTCATCTGACGGCCGCCCCTGTGTGTGAACCAGTGTGTCCCCAGGCTGGCCACCGTGGGGTGGCAGCCTCAGGAGCACCAGGCCTTCTCCCTCAGGCCCCCGGCGCCCCCATGCTGACAGCTCGGGTCTGAGGCCAGGGCTCCTTGGTCCTCATAGTGTCCCAGTGTCCAGCACAGAGGGCACAAGTATTTACTGGGCAGAAACAAAAAAGTGTGTGTGAACTATATGACCCAGGGACCCAACTCCTGTCTGACCTGTCGTCCCCTCCTCCAGAGCGACGGCAGTGCGGGGCCAGGGGCCTGAGGCCCTCACGGATGGCCATGATCACTGGGAAGGCCGGGTAGAGAGAGCGCTGGCTGGTTCCCAGAGTGGGCGGGGGCTAAGCATCCCTGACACACCTAGGGTCAGCGTGTGACCCAGCTCTGAATGGGGACACAGGTGTCTTCTGGAATGACTCAGAACCTGGCCACAGGATCAGGCCACAGGATCAGAGGGGCCACTTTTACCTAGACAGCCATCCTCTGTGTGGCCAAATGTCCATTCAGGTCCTGGGTTTAGGCCTGGGTCACGAGTACTCAGGCAAACCCGTCAGCACACCTCAGCAGCACAAGTGTCTTTTCCCTCCTTTTTTGTTGCTGCTGTTAGATGTCTATGGAGCACCAGGTGTGGGGTGAAAGCCTCACCCACGTCACTTAATTTAACCCTTGCCAGCCTACCAATGAAGCAGGCATTTTAACACTGCTCTACGGATGAGGAAAGGGAAGCTCAGAGAGGTTATGTAATATGCCCAAAATCACAAAGCAGGACAGTGAAGAGACAGAACCAGAATCCTGAAAGGCTGGGGCTGAACTCCCAGGCCGTGGTCCCCAAACTGGCACCCAAGTCAGGCCGTACCCAGCCAGCCCTGGTTGCCCACAGAGTCCACTACACCTCTAAGGGGGCTGCGTGGTGGGCTGCCTGGGGGCAGTGGCTGGGCCCAGGGGCTATGTGAGAGTGCCCTGTGCCAGGGTTCTCCTCTCTCGCTTCTCCTTGGACCAGCCTCCAGCACTGACCCTGAGGTACCCTGCCGCCTTTCCCGCCCTGGAATGAGCGCCTCCACCCGGAGAAGCCCAGTGCTGCTTCCGGAGTGGGCGGACGAGTCAATGAAGAGTGAGGAAGCTGAGAGGGTGCTCCTCCCCCTCACTGAGGCCTTCCAGAGGACTCCGACTGGGCAGGTGCGGCAGGACGGGCGGGGACTTACACAAGAGAACCCCGCAAGGGGATGGGGTCAGGGATCCTGTCCAGGAGCTTCCCACAGGCCTGCCCCGTCTCACTTTGATCCCCGCTTACTGCTGTCCCCCAGCCATGTGACCTCGAAACCTCCATGTCTATTATCCCTCAGCCAGGCGACATCGCCTGTCAGAGGGCCCAGCCCAGTATCCTCAACGGCCTCTCTGCCTCGTCTGCTTCCCTCCTCCACCTGCCATCCAGGCGGCTCCCTAAATTGCAGGTGGTAGATTGTGCTGCACCTCCTCCTGCCTGGCCCGGTGAGCCCTTCAACCTCTTTCTCCACCCACCGCAGGGCCCCTGGTCACACTTCTCCTGTCGTTCTATGTCTGCAGGTCGGGGCTGCTGCAGCCTCCTTGGCCAGGAGGCCCTGCCAGGCAGCGTGAAATCCTGCTCGTGGCAGAAGACCGGCTGAAAGTTGCCTCGGAGCCTCCCTGGCAGATGTGGGGTGCCCTCCTCCCAACTCGCAGCTCAAAGTTCTGTGGGCACCGAGCACAGTGCCTTGCTGGAGAGGTATCTGTGTGGGGCTGACTTGCCAACCACAGGAAGTTTCCTGAGGGCGGGGCCACATGTGTTCCCCTCCAGAGTATAGGTGTCGAGCAGCACCCACACGGCAGGGAGAGGCAGGTGGCACACCCGGCTGGAGCGAATGCCCCAGGGAGGCCTGGTCAGGAGACAATGGGTAGGTCAGAGGCCTTGCCCACGTAAACTCACCAGGTGAGGGGACCAGGACTAGGGATTCCAAATGCCCGGTTTGCCCAGGCTCTGGGCTGGAGGCTGAAGAACCCATCACAGAGCTGCCCGCCCATGTCTCTGTGGGCAGCACCGCCCATGGTACGGCAAGAGGCCACATTGGTGAGCCCTGACTCACTACAGGCTGGAAGACCAGCCAGACGCCCACAGGGTGCCAATGATGCTGGGTTAGTCCCTGACCCCAGCATCTCAGACATTCTGGGAAGCTGACTTGGCTCCACTTGCCTCCTGAGGTCCCCTCTGAACCAGGCAGCTTGATGTCCAAAGTAACGCCTGATCACTGGACCAGAGGTCACCAGAATGGCTGGAGGGCTGGGACGCCAAGTCTCATGCCCAGGGCCTACTCTCAGCTCTGGAGAGCCTACCACCACAGCAGGGGCACTGACAGAGGGAAGGCACTGAAACATGCTGTGACCCCAAACACAGGGCAGGATCTGAAAGGCCTGGCCCTAGAGCCCTGGCCTCAAATGGGGATGGGTAGGGGAGGGACGACAAGAAGAGGAGGCGAGGGCCCAAGGCCCAGCAGAGACTAAGGGCTCCCAGCGGTATAGTCCCCTGCGCCTGGAGGTCGGCGGGTGGCCCTGAGCCAGGGGAGTCAGACCCGGGCAAGGAGAAAACCAGCACACACTCCCAGCTGGGAAGGGAAGTCCCGGCTGCGCCTGGAGGGGGCTTGGAGCCCAGAGAGGAGGCGGTTTGCAGGGCCGACGCAGATCTTCCCACCACTTCCTGAGAAACCCAAACGCCCCTATCGCAACAAGCCCTGCCCCATGTCCATCCAGGGGGCAGAAGTCCAGCCAGGGCACAGGAGGCTCCTTACCAGGTGTGGGTTGTCATAGTAGATGGCAATGGAGCGCAGCCGGGGGCAGACACTGTAGCTCTCCGTGAAAAGCCGCCCCGTCTCACTGTAGGGCCCCACGTGGAACTTGTAGGCCACAGTGACGTTGTGGATGGGGGGCGAGCCGGCACTCACGGTCACCCCAGCCAGCAGTCCTGAGTGCCTGGCAAAGGCCAGCAGTGTCAGCAGCAGCAGCAGGGTCAGGCCCCCAATGAGGCCCAGCAGTAGCAGGTCCGACATGGCTCTGTGCCCCCAACGCCGCACTCCGAGGCAGCTGCAAAGGAGACAGAGGAGGCTGGTAGCCTGCCCTGACCAAGGTGCCCACCTGCCCGCCAGCCAGTTCTGGCCCAACTTCAGCCCTGCCTTGGGTGCTCTGCCCCAGGAGGAGTGGCCAGAGGTGTTTACACACAGAGTGACCTAGAAGGGAGCTACAAAGGATGACTGAAGCTACAAGCCTCCTTATTTCTTAACCACAATCACTGAGGCTCTTGGGGCTGCTCTGCTGGTCAGCTGGCAGCCTTGGTCCCACCTCGGGAAACTGAGTCATGGACAGCACAAGAGTGAGTCAGCCAGGGACGTATTCCCAGCCCTGACCAGCTTCCCCCGGGATGGACCAGCTATCAGTCTGCGTGCCTTTCCCTCACATGCCTCTTCCTTCCCACGGCTGAGCCACACACCTGCCCGGCTTCCCCAAGCCTTAAGGACCGCTGCCAGGGGGAGGACAAGCAAGTGCCAGGGTGCAAGCACTTACTGACAAACAGGGAAGCCATGAGGACCAAAACCCCAGGGGAACATGTGCTGCAGGAAGCGAACCCCACGGGAAACTCTCCCGGGCTAAGCACGCATGGCCCGAGGGATCTTGCAATCCAGCAAGCTCACCCATCCAGAACCAGAGGAGCGCCAACCAAAACGGGAACAAAGTCCAGCGCTACGCTTCCCGGGCAGGAGCCACTCCATCCCACTTTTTCAGCCCACAGATCAGAAACAGCAAGGAGAAAAAGGCTGCTAGAAGTAGAAACACAACAGGGGGAGAAGTAAGTTACTCATCCCAGGCCTGAGTGTTTCATTCCCTGAGGCAGGTGCTGGCCTGGGCGAGGCGACCGCACCTGGGGTCCACTTGCTGCCCTGCCCCTTCCCACCCCAACACTTTCAGGTGTTCAGAACATAATTGTTGTGGCTTTGATCTCCTCACCCCTCCTCCTGTACTAGGCAGTTCACTGAGAGGCGTCCTTTTTCCCTTTTGTGTGTATGTCATTTATCTCACAAGTCTCCCTCGTCCCCACTGGTCTTTCCCCATTCCTTGTGTTAGTACCATACAAGGAATAAAGACATTTATTTCAGGGAATGAAAAAAAAAAAAAAGAGCAGTAGCAAAGAAACTGTCCAGGAATAGGCCCAGGAACACAACACAGGGCAGAGGCTGGCAGGCGAGCCCTTTGGGGCAGAGGTCTGCCCCTCACAAGGAGGGCTTGGGCCGGGGATTGGGGGGCAGGGTAAAAGACATCACAGCACAGAGCAGCCTGTTTAAAGGTGAAGGGAAGCATTGGACCCCAAATGTTTAAAATTTAAAAGTTTTCGGAGCTGAACATCAACACTTCAGCCCTATGGAAAGCTTCACTCTATGGAATTATTTGTTCCCTGTGGGTTCTGTGTGTCAAAATTTTTTGCTGAAATACTGTCTCTGGAGTCAAGGCACACACAGCTGGGTCAGGACACTGAGGTGTCTCCATTGGTCTTCTCCCCCACCGTGCCGCTGCCCCCGTGGCAGCACCTTTGTCTGCCACATTCTGTGCCTCCGGTTAGTCTCATTCCTATTTTTTTCGATGATGAGTGATGATGACGACGATGATGGGTCTTCCGCTAAGTACTTACTATATGCCACTCATCGTCTAAATGTTCAAACACAGCTACTTCATTCATTCATCCTCAGAACAAGGTAGATACGGATCAGGAAACAGGTGGTTCGAGGCTGAGAGACTGGCCCAAGGTCACGCAGGCACTGAGCTGACATGGACCAACGTGTAGGCAAAGGGTTCCCAGGCAGTCGGATCCCAGGTCCGCTTTTCCACTCTCTCTCTCCTCCCTCGTGACAGGGTTTCCCGAAAAGCCCACGCGTTGAATGCACAGTGTGCATCTCTGAGGCCAAGGCCCCCCGCTGGAAGCTCTGGGTGCTCAGCTCTCCCAGCTGCCTGAGGAGTGACCTGCCCTCTGGGCTGCACACTCCCTGTCCCCTCAAAGGAACTTATCTCCTACCTTTCTCTTCCTCTCACCTCCCCAAGTCTCAGAAAAGGGGGGAAAAACAGCTGGGGGCCCAGAGCTTCCCCATGCTCAAGAGAGGGAAGGAGGGGGGCTGGGGAAGCTCACCTGAAAAGCCAGGCTCACTTTTAGCAACTCATGGCATCTGGCGCGGCATGGGCTAGGTGCTCCAAGTGCTCCAGCGCTGGGGACAGAAAGAAAACCACCACTGAGCCCGGCACCCGGCTCCCCGGGCCTCTAGAAAGACTCCCCCTCATCACAAGGGCGCGGCCTCACCACGTCCTCAGTCCCCTTGGGGAAATCAGAAGCCAAGCTCGGCCTTACCGAGTTGGCTCTTCAGCCCTGATCTTGGAAAGTCGCCTTCCAGGGGAGCTCCAGACACCACACCTGGCCCCGAAACAGCCCCTGCCGCCGACCGTGGGCACGCTGGCCTCCTCTCGAGCCCCCGGGGTGGTCGCCTCCGGCCGGCCCCCGCGAGCTTCAGGGCGGCTGTCGCGCCGGCTTCCTGGAGCCGCTCACGTGCGGCGCGCTGGCCCTTAAAGGGCCCCGCGGCAGGCGCCAGCGGGGAAGAGACGCCGCCTCCCAGGCCAGGCTCCCACCCTTGCTCAGCCGCGCCGCGTCCATTCACCCAGCCCTTTTCTTTTCCGCCACGATTGCAAGCAACTTAAGGGACGATAAAGTTTGCAGCCACGGCGGCGCGGCCGGGCCTCAGGGGACGGGGGCGGAGTTAAGGTGCGGCTCCGCCTCCGTTCCCCCAACCCACCCCTCCTGCTCAACTGCCCGGGGATGTGCCACGCACCCGCGGCCGAGGCAGGGGGCGGCCCGGGGCGGTAGGGCTGGTCCAAGGTTCGGGCCCTCGGACGCGGTCGAGGCAAGCGGCGGGCGGGTCGAGATGCAAATGAGGGCCTCGGCCGCGGGGTACCCTGAGGCCGCACCAGGGCGGACAGAAGCCCCAGGCGCTCGGAGCGCGTGAGGCTGTCCCGGCGGGAAAGCTTCTCTCCTGCCCGGTCCTCACCTCAGAGGCCACCCACCACGGACGCCGATGCACGAAGGCGGCTCCGGGCTCGGTCGCGGAGCCTGCGCGCGCCCGCCGCGCACGCTCGCTCCGCCCCCTCTCGCGGCGGGACGTGGCCGAGGTCGTGGGCGCGTGCGCGCGGGACCCGTAAGGCGGAGGCCTGCCCCGCCCCGTTTCCATGGCAACGAGTGTGCGTCTATTTCCCCCTCCCCCCACCGCAGCTTTCGGGAGCGGAGCCCACCTAGCACCTTCCTGCCTCCCACCCGCTACCAGGCTGCCGAGGAACCCCTGGCATCTGGGTTGGCGAGATCACCAGGACCGCGCGGCCCAGGCGTGGGGGGCGGTCCGCCTGGCGGCCTGCGGGGGAGAGCTAGGCTGGGTTCCAGGAAGCCGACGCCAGAGGGGAGCGTTTGCAGAGGTCTGACATTTGTGTGGTCCGGGGTACTGCCACTTGCTTTGGCTGAGGCTTCGCGACAGGCTTGGGAACAGCAAACCAGGACCCCTTGCTCCCGTTTCGTAGCTGAGGAAACTGAGCCCAACCTGGGCTCCAGAAAGGAGCTAGTTGAATCCAACCTGTGGACAGTCCGGATGCCAGCTGCTTGCCTCCAACACTGCACCGCACTCCACCCCCAGCCAGAGCCCAGGGGTGATCTGCCAGCCAGCCAGCCGGCCGGACAGTGCTAGGGGCTGAGGATGCTGAGGGAACAAAACCATGGCCCCGTCCTCCTGGGGCCCACCAGGGGAACCCCCTTCCCAGAGTCCTCGCTCAGCCCCCTCTTGCTTGGCGTGTAGCAGGTAACTCCCAGGTCAAGTGTGAGCCCCATGAAGACAGGTCCAATCTTCAGCTTTTTTCTGAGGACCTACAAACAACAAAGCACCCTTCCAGGGCCCAAAGACAAGCCCTTGGCCTCCTGAGTGGCATTGTTTTGCAGCTGAGGCAAGTTTTGCTGGGCCAGGAGGTACCTGGGGACCCCCCCACCCCCACCCCAGGCACAGAGGATGGATGGATGACTGGGAGGGGGGTGGTCTCACTGCGGAACTCAAGGCTGCACTAGCAAAGGGCCCTCGCGCTTCTGGCTTCCTTTCCCCTAGTTTCACAGGGTTCCCTCCACCCGCAGGGAAGACGGAATCTCCTCTACGGGGCCACGCCCATCCCAGGCCACTGGGCAAACGGGCCAAAGGGGCAGCTGGCCCCTCGCAGGTACTCAGGGCTAGGCTGCCAGGGTAAGAGCAGTTCTGCTTTGCTTGTGAGCATCGAGCACTGGATCGAACCCCGTGGGTGCCCCAGGCAAGTGGGCTGTACACTCGGAAGCGTTTCCTGAGAGACGAGGAAGGGCCCTGGCTGAGACCGCCTCCGCCCGCAGGGTCTGCAGCGTCGGTTCTGCTTCTCAGAAGCTCTTGAACTCCCAGGAAACGGGGGTGGGGAGGTGTGAAGCTGCCCTCGCCTCGTTTTGTCCGTGCTGCTCACTTCCTTTAGTCTGGTTGGGGAACTCCAGGGTCCACGTCAGAGTTCAGGGTGTGCCTTAGTGGCTTCAGCGCCGCTGTCTGTCGTCAGGAGTGTGCTTGTGACCCGGGCTGCCAGCCGTCAGCCTCCCTGGCTGCATCTCAGGCTGCTCGCACTGGGGCAGGCCCCGCCCCCGGTAGGGTCCCTGCAAGGCCTCCGCTGGCCACCAGGAGGCAGCAGCCAGGGCACGTTCATCTCCCGGCTCCAGTGTCTGAGCAGACCGGCTTCCCTAGCCATCCGTCCCACCCGCGCTCGAACCCCAGTCCTAACTCCCAATAGCACAAGTTCCCTCTCCCTCATGAGCCCGGATTTGGCCTTTGTCTCCTGCTTCCCTCTGTCCAAGGAGTCCCCACAGGCTCTTCAATTCTCCCTTAGTAAACTTCCAGAGAACGGTTCCCCAGGGCGTCCCTTAAGCAGGGGTCGAAAGAGTCACTCCCCGCCTTTCCCTAGCTCCTCATGTTCCAAAGTCCTGCTTAGTTCCCTGGGATGCAGTAGTTAGATTCTCCAACTTGGATGCCAAAGGGAGAAGGCACATGCAGCATGTACAAGGCGCTCTGCAAACCCTGCCACCAGCCATCGCCCACTCTCTGAAGGCACCCATGCTGCACCCAATACCCAGCCACTCACAGCCTAGTCAGGGCTGCGCCTGCAGGTGGGGCCACGACTGAGGACCAGTTGGCCTCACACCACCCTGAGCCATCTTCGCTCTTCCCTCCAGAGCCTAGGAACGCAGTCCTCGGGTGAGCAAGGGCAGGGGAAGGCTAGGGAACCCGCTGCAGCCAAGACCCTGCCAGCAGTCTGCCCTCTGTTCCCTCCCACCCCCACCCCCCGCCAAGTGCCACCCCACTGTGCTCTAAGGTATATCCCTTTTGTCACCACCAGCCAAACAGCTGTTCACACAATTCTTTGATCAAACAACACTGCCTTCTTGAGTTTAAATTTTATTTTACAAAAAGAGAAATAAAGAAAACCGATAGGCAGTTATACTGACTTACAATTGTTCTGTTTGCTTTTTTAAAAAAGTGACATGAAACACAAGTAAAAATAAATACGTCATAGAAACAGCCAGTTGCCCAGTCTCTGGGGCAGGAGCACCTGCCCTGCCGAGAGGGGAGGGAAGCCCTGACCACACCAGCAGCTGGAGCACCAGCCATCAGGTGCTCCTCAAAGCCAGGCGCAGGTCCCAGGCCTCAGGGGGCGTCCTGAGGAAAGAAGACGGAAAACCGGAAACCGAAGCCAGGTGCCAGGTCCCTGGGGCCACCTCACCTCTCCCTACTCCTTCTGGCAGCAATGTGGCCTTAGTGGTTATCCGCGGCAACCCCCTCAACCCACCTGGACCCCTTCCCCTGACCCTCTGGAGAGGGAACAGGAAAAAACCAGTCTTGAGCAGGCCAAGAGGATTCTTCTGGTGAGTCCTCAGCCCACCCTGAGTAACACAACCAGACAACAGTAAGTTTACACTCATGTGCACATGAGCAGGCGTGTGCGTGTGCACGCACACACTCACACACACACACACACACCTGGGCTGAGCTCTCTTCCAGGGGAGGGTCCTGGATCAGGTCACAGTATGAGGTCCCCCCTCTTCTGAATGTCACCCCAGTAGTGGTAACAGAGAGTACCCAAACCTCTCCCAGCCTTTGCCCTACAGACTCTGACGCCTGCCGGGCTGCCTCTCCCCAGTGCACTAGGTTACTAAATCAAACAGGCCCACGAGAGAGGAAAGGGGCGGCCTCAGGTCCCTGAAGAGCAGAGAAGTTGGACACTGCCTGCTTAGGAAGTTCATCGTAAGACGTGGGTATTCATAAAAGGCCCAGGGCCAAGCTAGTGGCACAGACAGACACGAAGAGGTGACAGTGGACTACACAGGGCGGAAGAAAAGCGTCAGTAGGAGAGGAATGGAGCCTGAGGGTGGCAGATGGAGCGTGAAGCGTTCTCAGACAGGCCTTGAGGTGTGGGTTCCTTGGGAACGGTCAGTCAGCAGAGGGCCAGAAAGTCTCCTGCGGGGGGTCCACTGGGGATGGGAGCGCCTCTGTCAGGAGTCTGGGTGGGAGAAGAGTCACTCAGCTGAGTGTGTAGGAGGCCATGGCTCAGAAGCGACAGACTGGTCTTCTGAGGAATCACGGGGACTGGGAAATGGAAGGAAGGGGGTCACGGTCAGGAACACTAGGGACGAGGAATGTAAAGCCCCCAGGAGACCTTCCGCATGGGGCGAGGGTTCAGTTCCAGAGCAATGCCAGGCCTGCACAGGCCGAAGCCGAGGACCTTGCTCTGCTGACGGCTTCGGAAGCGACAGTCCCACCCAGATGGCTGAAGTTTGGTTGAGTGTTTCAACCTATCAGCAAAACTTTACTCTCACTTTGCTTCGGGCCCTGGATTGAGAAATTTCATGTTCAGTCGTGAATCACAATATACAAATTTCATACACTAATTCCTAGGGGAGAGAATTCCAGGAGCAGAGTTATCCTGAAGTCAGGAGATGACCAGACAGATGCCTGAGCACAACTCCAGAGGGTGAGGACTTTGCAAAAATCCAATGGGAAGAAACGGATCTGATCCAACATGGTTCACTGACTTCCTCACTTAAGTGGCTACTTTGTCTCTGTTTAATTTTTACCCACAAACATACTAAGAGAAGGAAGTCAAACGTCATTACAAATGGCAATCCTGAATCATTAAGTTGTTCTATATTCCCTAGGCTGGGGGTTTAGGCTACACTAGCCAGATGGGGCTTGAGAGGCCTTTGAAAATTTCCTGTGGAAGGTGTGAGGGAAAACGCCCAGGCCTGACCTTCTGCTCTCGCTCATCTCGCACAACCACCCTTCCCTCACGCAGGCCCGTGTGGTTGGCGCAAGCCACCACCAAGTGCTTCTGACCAAAGGAGCTCAGAACACACCAACGGAGCTCGAGCTCTGGGACACTTCCTGCTTCCCTCGCACACATGCTCCTGTCTGGTGTGCACGCACACTGCCTACCAGCACACAGAAAAAGGCAGCAGAGAAATCAGGGAAGGGTTTTCACGTTCCTTAAAAAAACAAACAAAACCAAACCACGGAACTGGTAGCACTCCGATTTTCCACGATCCCACCCCCACCTGCCCAAACAGTATAGCTGCACGTGTCACAGAAAACCTCCTCTAGCCAGGTCCATCTCCCGCACATGGTCTCTCCCAAGTTAGAGCAAGACCCGGCCGCTGGCAGCACTGGGCTGAGAGCAGGCATGTGATGCCCTCAGAGTGCCCATTCACTCCCGGTGCCTTCGAAAGCCCATACCGCCAGTGACTGGTTTCAACTCCATGCTGGGATAATTTCTGGATTCCCAGAGTCTGCTGCTGTGATTGTCTAGAGGTGCACACAGAAATACCCCTCCGTCCCCAACCACAGGCACACACGCGCGCACACCAGTGCCGGGGGTCCTAGAGGCGTCAGCTGTAGCTCAGGCAGTGAGTGTGCCCCGCAAACCAGGCTCCTGCCTACCTCACCCCCACAGCACCAGCCTAGTCCGAAAGCCCGCTCTGACTGGGGCCCTTCACCATCCAACCTTGGGATGCATCTGAAAGGAAAGCACTGGTTGGAATTGCTATTTTTAAATTATTAAAATAATTTGCATAGCTAAATTGTAGATCTAAGGCTTCTATGAAGAGGATAGTTAAGAGTCTGACAGGGTGCTTATGAAAACAGAAAAAAAGCGCCTTCAGTCCCACTTTTGGTGGAACTGGACAGCACGCGCGCGCGCGCGCGCGCGCGCACACACACACACACACACACACACACACACACACAGCCCCATCAGCCATCCCGTCTCTTCTCTGGGGCCCATACCCAGAGTGTGTAAAGCCCTCTGACAAGACAATGAGCTGGGAGGAAGAGGTGCAGAAGCAGCTGCTACAGAGGTGACCTAAGCTGCTTCCAGGGCTGGGAAGAGGCAGGGAGGGGTGGCCAGTGGGTAGGTGGTGAAACTCTAAGCACAGACAAAGTCAGTCTATCATCAAGAAATGTCTCACAAAGTCTTCGTAGCCGGGGGAAACCAGAGGAAGGCAGCCAGTGTTTACGATTCAAGACCAGGTGCCCCCTCCCCTGGTGTTGGCAACAAGAAGACCCAGAATGACTGACATGCTTTTTTAAGACAAAAGCCAGACTTAAGGCTCCTACAGAGGAAGGGCTCCCCCATGTTCGTTCGAAGAGGATGAAGGTAGCAGACACCACGTCCACACTGCCCATCTGACAGGCCCGACAAGAAATCAGCGGTCTGTCCCATCAGTGCAGCTGCCACCTGTACACAGCACAGACAGACTGCCTCTACGGTCATCAAAGGGGGATGCAGCTCCAAGCTTGGGGTCACTTACTTTCCAACAGCACACTCCGTGATCCCCAGCTCCAGGCTCTGTGGCATGAGTCTCACTCACCCCCACTCATTCTCCAGGGGGTCACCGGCTCCCAGACCTCCCTGAAAGGCCATTTCCTGGACACGTAGCCGTTTAGTGTAGGCCTTGGTCAAGCCTACTGCTCCTTCCTCGCTCAGTCCACCACCCACAGAGATTTATGCACCAGTGGCTGGGGGGGTCTGGACTATCTTCAAATGGCCCTCCCCATCTCCTACCTAATTCCCTACCCCAACCCCCACCCCCCAAAAAAAGACACATGAAAAGTCCAAATAATAAATAATTGCCCATAAGAAATAAATTAACGTGGAGCTCTGTAACAGGGAAGGACAGGAAAGGCCACCAGGACAGGCAGTTGGGGCTCCGCTCCATCCTCGAGAAGAATGTCTTTCCAGAGACAACGCGTTGGTCTCTCACTCGGGACACACTGGGCCCCTCCCACCCAGCCTGCACTGGCACGGGCAGGCTGTCTCTGTCTCGCAGCCTGGAAGGGAGACCTGCTCCGAGCCAGCCAGCCATCGGGAAGGAGGCGGAGGCTGCTAACGCCCACTTTCTCTCATCACTTTCCCGGAATTCTACTGCAAACCGTGGCTCTGGAAACCTGGGCCTCGGGTTACCCAAGCCTTGTCTCACCCAGCTGGAAGGAAACCGGTGGTTTCCACGGCTCTTCTCCTGGGCTCACCCCAATGCTCATACTAATAGTTGCCAGGAAAGACCACATTCTGATTTCCACTTTTAAAGCGATAAGTTCATTTTTAGTTTCCCCCTCATCCGTCCTTCCCACCCTCCCTCCCCTCCCGCCTTCTCCCCTGCTGCTACATACATGTACGCACACACATAAACACACACGCACAAGCACACATACCTGGTCTGCTCCTTTCCCACCCCCTAAGACTCTACCTCCCACGGAGCCTTGGTCTGCTCTCCCTGCCCACCCTCCTTCCTTCCTTCCCCTCCACCCCCTTCCCTTCCCCTCCCCAGGCCAAGCTAAGTCACCCGGTAAGGCAGGTCTCTTGGGAGGGAATGTTCCCAAAGACAGAAGTGGGGCATGAGCGTCTACGCTCAAATGGGCAAGCAAGCAAGCCGACGGCGAAGCAAGGCAGGCGGGGAGAGGTGGGCCGCCCTGGCCTGCAGTCCTGTTTGGGGTCCCTGATTTCCCACTATTGCTGCTCCGCGGGGTTTTTTTTTTTTGCCTCTTCTGTTAAACGCAAACAGAGCCCTGCCACTATGGTCAACCGCCTTCTTTGCCCTCTTCCTTCTCCCTCCTGACAAGTGCCCTACTCTCAGAAAGCCCAGACCGCTGCCTTCCAGCTTTGTGGCAACCTGCTGGTGGCCCCGAGTGAGGTGGAGAGGGGCTCCCCAGCTATTTCCCAGTGACCTCTATCACATCGTCATCCTTATCCTCATCATCATTGGAGCTGAACCCCACCTCAGCAACCTCATGAGAGTCAAATGGAGGCACCTGGGATGGGAGGAGTCCGCCAGCTGGGTAGCCTGCATGGGAGGACATGTAGCCTGGGTAGACAGACATGCCCCGTGAAAGGTTGCTGGGCAAGACAGGGGAAGGAAAAGGCGCGAACATCCTTGGCTCGGACAGGAGTGGCTGTGAGAACGGGAGTGAGTAGCTGGGTAGCATCCCTGGAACAGAGGGGTTGAGCATGAAGGAGGGGTTGCTGGCAGTGACTGAGGTAGCCGTGGAAGAGGAACTGACGGGGCCTGTTTGCACCAGAGGGTCAGTAGTCACTGGAAACACCAGGCGGGCATCTGCCAGCAAATTGGACAGCTGGTAGTAGGAGGGGGGACTGCCCATGAACAGCGAGTTCTCCCCAGCCTGGGAGGTGAAGGGTGGGGTGAGGTTATGGTTTAAGGAGACGGGTGGCATGGCAAACCCGCCCGAAACTGGATACCCGTGTTCATACGGCTGCACGGGGGCTGGCAAATGGCCCTTCCTGGACCGCCGGCGGGCTGACTCCTGGGCAGCGGGTGGCGTGACCAACTTTCGCTTGTGGCCCCTTAAGTCCAACACTGGGTGCCTGTCACCACAGGGCTGGCCGGTCACCAAGAGGGAACTATTGAGGCAATGCCCCCCATGTCGGGGTTCAGTCCCGAGAGCAGTCCCAGGCACAGCACTGCCGTCCGCCAGTTGGGCGGGGGGGCCAGGCAGGGCGGCGTTGGAGCGCGGGGAGCTCTGGCGGGACTCCCGGGCGGCAGCCACATCTGCGTACTGCTGGAGCTCGCTGAGGATCTCCGGGCTGTCTGGGGAGACGGGCCTGGCCAGCCCCTCGGGGTCCGGGGCTTTGGGTGATGAGGCACTGTGTCTGCCATTGCTTGTAGACTCGAGAGAAGGCCCCTGGGAACCTGGGGACAAAACATAGGTCACTGAGAATCAGAAAGACCCAGGAGAGAAGGAGGATATAGGAAAAACTTATACTAAAAGAAGAATCCCGTCCTGTGGTCCCCCAAATTCAAACAGTTTGATGCCTGAACATCACTCAGTTAACTTTTTCCAGTCACAAAGAAAGAAATCCTTTGACTGAGAAAACAAGTCCATCTGTGACAAAACATGCAACTTCTTTTCATCCCCATCCCCCGATCTGTAAAACCCCACCAAGGCGAACTGAAGCCTCTGAAATAAGGGACATGAAATATCAAGTGATCATTCTTCTAACTAGTCAGGGGCTCTTTCAGTGACCAGGATGGGAGAAAAGACGGAAATGAAGTTACAAAAGCTATCCACTCCGGTTTAAAAACAAAACACCCTCAGCCATGGGACTGGGAAAAACTGAATGTGGCCTGGATAGCAGGGCGGGCGGGTCACACTGCGGAGCGGGTAACTTTCTCTTAGTGTGACAATGGCGCTGCACTAGGAGGAGAATGTCCTCGATCTCAGGAGATGTGTGTTGAAATATTTAGGGGTACAGATGACATGATGTCTTCGATTTACAAATAGTTCAAATAACAGAAAGGGAGAGACAAAGCAAGTTTACCAGGAAACTAACAGTCACTGATCCAGGTTCAGGCAACACAGGAGCTGCCAAGTGCCCGTCAGTGTGTACGAATGTCTCCACAGTGAAAGCTGGGAACCCGCAAGCTAGCGCTAAGTCTCATGTAGGGAGGATAAATGAGAGCCGCTCCCACAGAGGGGAGCCCGCAAGAGCTCCTCCCACGTTCACAGGCCACATGTACTCTTTGACCTGGCAATCAGTCCCACTTCCAGAATGTAGCCTGCAGATACGCCATGTGACTGTGAGCCAGTGCTGTAATGGTGGACTACAACAACCAGAATGTCCCAGGACGGGGACTTAGGAATACACTGCGTTACCCCCACCTAAGGGCATCCTGTGCAAACCCTCCCTGGGGCACATCTGAAGAAATGCTCAGGAACCAGCCTTGGGCTGCACTAGCAAGGAAAAAAGGACCAAAACAGTGTATCACAGTAAATTAGCAAGCGCTTTAAAAATACAAAGAGCCCTGGCTGGTGTGGCTCAGTGGACTGAACGCCGGCCTGCGAACCAAAAGGTTGCCAGTTCGATTCCCAGTCAGGGTACATGCCTGGGTTGTGGGCTAGGTCTCCAGTAGGGGGCGCATGAGAAGCAGACAATCAATGCATCTCTAACACATCAATGTTTCTCTCTCTTTCTCCCTCCCTTCCCCTCTCTAAAAATAATTAAAATCTTTTTAAAAATACAAAGAATAGTTATACACACACATTTTATCCAGACACCCACACATCCCTGTACCATGTGCATGTACAGAGTATCTCTGAAAACAACAAACAGGACATGGATGGCTGGAAGAAAACTTACTTTTCATTTTATTTCTTTTTGTACCTTTTGAATTGTGAACCATGTATACATTATTTGCTCAAAAACTAAATTAATTACAAGTGGAACTAAACAAACAAGAAGAGACACTTGGTAGGTCAACAGAAGGTAGGCGCCACCCTACCTGAGGCAGCCACTCGGCCATCTTCAGGGGCCTTGGGTTTGCCAGTCGCTCGGACAGCAAAGATCCGCCCGTCGCTGGTGCGGATGTACGTCCCTAACAAACACAGGAAGACGTTAGCAGCCCACAAGCAACGCTGTGAACTCTGGGAAGCGTGAGGCCAGGGTACTGCGGGCTGGGAAACAGCTCTAAAGTTAGGGCTCACGCCCTCGCTCAAGGTATCTGAAATGAGCAGTGGGGACACTGAGCTGTGGCCCAGTAATGACCCCACAAACACTGACTGCGCCACGGCAGTGGTCAGGCCCTGTGCCAGACCCTGAACCTGGACGGGGGAGACAACAGTTACACCAGAGAACAGCAGGAAGGTTTAAAGGCAATGGAGGAAATACAAGGGGGGACCCAAATAAAACTGTTTACTTATAAAAAATTGTGTATGTATTCTTACATGTTTAAACTGCAGTCACCTTCCAAGTACTCTCCATTTGATGCAATACACGTATGAGACTTTTTTTTCATGGCTCAAAACAGTTTTTGAATTTGTTGATTTTGATGCCTTTAAGCGCTTCTGCCCGTTTTTTTGTTTCACCTCTTTCGCACTGGCAAAACTTTTCCCTTTGAGGACTCTTTTCATCCAGGGAAACAAAACAAGTCCCTTGGGGCGAGATTGGGTGAATAGGGAGGGTGGGGCACAGGGGTCATGCTTTTTTTGGTCAAAAACTGCTGACCATTCAGTGGTGTGGGCAGGTGTGCTTGTAAATCACCCATCATGAAATGGGCAAACATGGTGAAAGAGTCTTACAGAAAAAAAAAATTTTTTTTCACTGAAGCCAAATGCAGCCTCTCACAATGCCAGCTGTGCACTGATGCGGATGGGCTCCTAAGAACACTCACTTACCGGGGAAGCCTGTACCACAAGGGGTCTGCCCTCCAGGGGATAATTCCATTTTGGGGTCCCCCTCATAAAATGGGGTGCTGTGGAAGAGCACAAGGTACTCTGGCCCGCGTCCTGCTCCTGGCCTGGGAAGAAGAAGCCTATTGCCTCAATAACCTCTCTGCTGGTGGGACTAATTCTAGACCTGTGTTCTACAGGTACGCAGCACGAATCCACCTTCCCCTCTGTTGGGTTTGTCTTTAGATCAATCTCTGGAAAGGCAGGGCTGCCTTTAGGCCAGAGATCAGCAAACTTTTTCTTAAAAGGCCAGTAAATATTTACTAAAGGTTAGTAAACATTTTTGGCTCTGCAAGCCATTAGATCTCTCTTGAAGCCATTCGCCTCTGTAGCATGAGAATAGCTGGTTGTGGCTATGATCTAAAAATATTTATTTATGGATGCTGAGATGTGAATTTCATATAATTTTCACATGTCACAAAATATTATTCTTTGACTTTTTTTTCAATCAACTGAAAATGTAAAACCCACTCTTAGCTCACAGGACAGTAACAGGAAGCAGGCTAGATTTGGCCGCTGGACTAGCTGGAGTCTGCCATTTACCAGCCCCTGCTCTGGCCTAGGAAGAGTGCAGTGAGGGGGCCAGTACACTCTTCTATGCGTCTTGTATTTTGTTCCGTGAACCGAAAGGCACTTGGACCCAACAGAGGTGAGGTTAACATCTCCTTTCTAAACTAAGAGCCTCAGGGAGCCTCAAAGAGTAAAGGCTGATGTGAAGGATAGGTTTTGATATGTCCTGACAATGTCTCGCCTAGGTTTCTAACCCCAACAGTCTCATCTCCCTTTATAAGGGGCCAGGGCAATGGACTTTCCAAATTACCGCACCTGGGAATTCATCTGCCCAACGCATTTCCTAGTCAGAGACCTCCCACCCGACTCCAAGCAAGGAGGTAAGATGACACAATAACATACGTGTTGGCTGATAACCCATTCCACAGCGCTTTCCCTTTGACTTTGATCTCCCCGAGTGTAGTGGAAGTGCCAGAGGCTAAGCTTTTGATTGCCGAAGCATTCATTTCGCTAAGCTTTTGATTGCTGAAGCATTCATTTCAAAGACAACCATCTTGGAGAAACAAACCGCCAGCTGTATGATGCAGGTACTAGCTAAACAACTAGCTAAGGGACCAAGTGGCCCCCACCCACGAAATCCCCCTTTTAGAAAGCCCAGGATAACCTAGACACCTGACCCTTGAGTCACCCTGCTCTTCCCTTCCAGTGCTCTAATTTCCACTCTCACCAGGGGGACCCAAAAGAGCCTCTGGAATTATCTCCTGGAGGGTGGTCCCCTTATAGCACAGGCCCCCCCGCTGGGTGAGTGTTCTAGGAGCCCATCTGGGTCAGTGCACAGCTGGCATTGTTGTGAGAGGCTGCATTTGGCTTTGGTGAAATTTTTTTTTTTTTTTGGAAGACTCTTTCACCATGTTTGCCCATTTCATGGTGGGTGATTTACAAATGCACCTGCCCACACTTCACTGAGTGTTCAGCAGTTCTGACCAAAAACAGCAAGATACCCATGCCCCACCCTCCCTATTCACCCAATCTCGCCCCAAGGGACTGTTTTTTGTTTCCATGGATGAAAATAGTCCTCAAAGGGAAACATTCTGGATGTGGAAGAGGTGAAACAAAAAACAGCAGAAGCACTAAGAGGCTTCAAAACAAGTTCAAAAACTGTTTTGGGCAGTGAAAAAAGTCTCGATAGGTGTATTGTATCACATAGAGAGTATCTGGAAGGTGACCAAAGTTTAAACATGTAAGAATAAATACATAGTATTTTGTAAATAAATTCTGGGTTTTTATTTTTGGGTGCCCTCTCCTGTATTTTAAGTCTGCTGATGAAGACTGATGCCACGCTTGGGCTGTAATAAAGGCAGAGGCCCAGGTGCATGCTCTCTCGCTCTCTCTTTCTCTCTGGCCTCTGTCAAGGCCCTCAAGCATAACATGTACCCTCCAGGATCTGTGAGCGATAAACCTGTATTCACAAAGCTCCCTGGTGGCTGTTTTGTATTACAATCATAATACCCACAAGGGCTGGTTCAGCCACAACACTGGCTCTGGGGAAACATCTATGGAGTTCCCACCGGTAGTATGGAACCAGGTGAGTCAGGCATTCCTAGCCGATAGCATCACTATAGACAGGCTAAGACTGACACAAATCAGTGTCTATCCAAACCTACCCCAAATTCTCCATAAAAATGATGTCAAAATACAGGAACGTGGGGACCCTAACTCCTTTCTTTTAAGCCACTGACATATCCTTTGGGCCCGTCCCCACTCTGCTAAGCTCCTAGAATATCATTCTCCCATGCTTCCCCCACATGTGACACTCAGAGGACGATTCCTCCCCCACCCGGTCCGGCACTCTCAGCCACAGGCAGGGGTGGCCCAGCTGGGCTCCCACCTTTCGTCCCGCGGATGATGTGGATGCTCTCGCCGGCGCGGATTCTTGCCTGCACGTCCGTGGAGCTGTTGAGCCCGGGAACAACAATATCTGGTGAAGACACAGACCCCAGGTTTAGATTGCATGGGACCTGAGGAAAGCACGGCGGGGAGCAGGGCCCACACCTGCCCGTTCCTCGGTGGTTTCTCCAAATCCTCTCCTGGAGCACAGGTCAGAACCCAGGGAGGTGAAGCAAGCAGGTCCTCTCCCAACCGTCTAAATAAATACTGTGAAAAAAATAAGCTCTCTAGGGATCTGATCATCTTTCTGGTCAACTTCCCCTGAATTAATTAAAAATTCATAGAAGTTTTGGTTTAGAAAAAGTTTTGGCTCAAATGGTTATTTCCACGTGTTTTTTCCTCCTTCCTGAGCTATCTGCACGCATCAGCTCCACGCCACTTTCGGTGCCATGTGGCCTCATCCTCCCTCCTGCTGCCATTGCTCTACAGCTGACCAGAGAGAAAAGGATTCTCAAGAACTGGCAGAGAAGCAGAAGTACAGGAGGCTCTCTTCTCGTGCACTGCTTTCCTTCCCAATGACCCTGGGTCACAGGGCCAATGGCAAGGGGGGATGGGCTGTGCCCACCTCCCCACCACTGGTCCGCTCTGCTCAATCCACCTCAGACTCACAGAGAAAGAAGCAAGTGGTGCTCAGATCTTCTAATGAAGTAGGGAGGCTGACAGCTGTCCTTCACGCTCAGCTGACCCTACAGTTGGCCAGGACTCCACACTCTCACACGTCTCTTGGAAGACTGACCCTGCGTTGCAGTGACATCGCCACCATCTCTGTGTTGCCTGGAGTCTGTCCCACCCATCGCATTTAAGACGACCCAGTCCCACGTTATTATGAAGATTATTTCATTAGAATGCAAATCCCTCCTGACCAGGGACAGCTGTCTTCTGTGATTTTGCCTACAATGCCAGTGTAGTAAGGCCTCGGATACATAGGTGTTTAATGAATAACAAAATTCCTGAACGAGCAAAGTAATTTGAAAAGGGGCAGCCCCTGGGAAGAGAAGCCAGGAGTTCCCAACCTGTGGTGGTGACCACCTTCTGCACCAGAACTCCCGCCCGCTGCAGGTAGTTGATCGGGAAGTTCATAGCTGGGTTTGGGCCAGAGGCGCAGCTGACACTGCCTCCCAGTGGCACGTGCCGGGGCATCATGGGGATGGGGGTGGACTGCACAGGACGCACACTGGCCACAGGCTTCTCGTCGCTCTTTAGGGTTGGCTGCCTGTGGGAGAAAGATGAGCGCACTCAGCCAGTTTGGCAGGATGGCCACCCTTGCCTCCCTGCAAAGTCCATGGAGCCCCTTCAGACACCCCCTTTCTCCAGTCTCAGGTGCTGCTCAAAGGAGCATCAGAAGAACCTACAGCGTACGGCCAATTCAAAGGATGACGGCAATGACGACAACAACGCAGGACTGAGCACGGAGACAGCGCTGTGGGCAGTGAGGAGTGACGCCTCTCAGTGTCTAAGGAGAGTCAGATGTCAGTGGAATGACCCCCTTCTGTGGATGGGGGTGACATCTGCCTCTCCAGAATGTAGACTCCCAGTCCACACACATTAGGAATTAGTCCCTGGCGTCAGGGAGAGGTAGAGACGCCGCAGGGAGGAAAAGCTCGTCGGGCACAGTGCACGCCAACTTGAGGAGGAATGGGTGGAGTCTCCCCGCTCACCCAAGGAGAAAGACCACGTGCGGTCACATGTTCAGGTGAACTTAAGAAGCTACCTGTCCAACCTTAACTGTTTTTACTCTCTGAATCTTCAAGCATCAGTAAGTAACGCAGGCATCCTCTTCCCTCTGCATCCTTTTCAATGGGCCCTCCTGGGGCTGGTTGCCAAAGCACCCCTCTGGTCACAACCACCACCAAAGCAGCGGCAGCAGCAGCCAAACACTGTGCACAGCCACCAGGCTTCTAACTGGCCTGTGCCCGTGGCCAGCCCGAGCACTGGCTATGCATGTCCTACTACAGACATGCCACCATGTTACCCTGGGGCCAGTGACGCATTCCTCACACTTCACCTTCCTCTGTCTCCCAACCTTCTCGTGGATCTTGGTGCCATGAGAAAGCTGCTCCTGACTTAAGATTTTTGAAATTAAGTTCTGTCTATAAGCTTTCTGAAATCTGCATCTTTGGTCTTTAGTCCTAGGAAACCGACCTTGGTGGACTGACATGTTCTGCCTCATCTGACCGAGGAACACTCTGGGCAGCCCCCAGGCCCTGTGGACGCCCACACTCCCAGGGAGGCCAAGCTCACGGCAAGCTCGCCAGCCTGTGCCTGCCCATCCTGTCTGTGCCTGCCCAGGGTGGCTGTGCGGGCGGGAGCCAGGGCCCTGGCCAGGTGTCAGTGGGACTTTTCCCAGGATCAAGTCAGAAGGTTAACAGGACTCTAGCCCAAGCCCCATGCCCTGCAGGGGTTGGGGCAAGGCATTTGGGCCAGAGGCCTGCTTGCATGCACCCGACGGGATAAGGAATCGGCGGGGTCAAGGCATCGAAGGCTTGTCGAGTGCCAAGGGCAGCAGGGTCGATACCACCTCACAGCCTAGCCCGTCTGCCATGTCTTCCCCTCCACGTGGCTTTTCTCCCATAGGCTTAGGCTTAGTTCATTCCTACTGTTACATGGAAAAGCCCAGAAAAGTGAAAAAAGAAAAGGAGGACAAAAGAGAACATTCGCAGGTAACAGTTCCTTGGAAACAGACACAGAAATTCAGTCTGAAGGCTTGAAAGGGAACGACTTTCTCCTTAAAGTATCTTGTATATAAAAAGAGCAAATTTACTCCCCAAAAATGAGACTCTCATATAAAATATCATATGGTCTCAGTTCCTTTAAAACCTCATTTGGCAAGTGTTTTTTTCACACGCACTCTCCATAAGAAAAAAAGTTTTAAATCTATCCCACTCAAAATAATTACCTTTAACTCAAGATAATTAAACAAGTTAGAAATGAAACCACTAATCAAGCAGCCGATCTGGTAAGGGTCATGAGATACTTTGTCTTAAAAACGAAAAAAAAAAAATTAAACATAGATTTCTGTAATTTTTTACAAAGCACCTCCCTCTCCACTTAAGCAATTGGCTTTCATCCTGTTCAAATTCTGAAAGGTTCTAGAAGCTGTGCTGAAGAAGATTTTTTGCTCAGGACTGTGGCACAGCCACAGAACAATATCCCATTAGGAGCAGCAAAATTCACTGACTGCAATCCAAGATCCACGGAGACCTGGCCTCCCCCTCTGAACTTCAGCGCTAACGAGGTCCAGGCCCAAGGTGCTACGGACAGGACGCGGCTGTGGGAGGGCTGCGCCTCCCAGGAATCCAAAAGGACTCTCCTGAGTCACAAGACCAGCAGCTCGTTCTTCCAGCCAGAGCCACTTAAAACACTGCGGCTGCTGAACTGCTTGGACACCCCGTCCAAGAGCAGGACCTGTCAGCTCTCAGCAGCCAAGAGCAAGCTGCAGTCTGCCGCTTGCACCATGGGAAGGCACGGGCCTGGCCCCGCGGCAGGCCTTTCCCCTCAGCGACTCACCAGTTCCTCTGACTGAAGGCGGGGATGCTGGTCAGGCTCTGGTCGCTGGCGGGGTAATACTGCGCATATGACGGGCGGGTATAGGGGACCGATGTGCGTTTGTCCTCCTCATAGCTTTTCTTTGCTGCTTTTTTCTCTGCCTTGGTCAGCTTGTGATCCTTTCGGTTAAGGAGCAATGACTCGTGCTCAAAAGGCTCCTGGGGACACAGGAGGGTGTTGATTTAATTACTAGTCTTTGTGCCAATGTAACGGACACACACGAGCCTTACTCTGATATCGAGAAAGGGCTGGCCATCTCTAGCGCCAGGAAAGGGCCTGCTCACAGGCACACGGGCAGGTTTACTGTCTTATCATCAAGCGGACGATTCACAAGTCTAACCTAGCATCCGCTTCAGATAACCCAAGTCTGCTTTCCATATCAAAAGGACGGGAGAGTTCAGAGAATTAACAGCCTACAGTTTTAGAATTTTCCATTTCTCTTTCTGCTAGGAAAACATACCAGCCAAACCATGCTACATGGCTGAGCCCGGCCCTAGCAGGACCGCACTAGGGGTGGGGACTGCGTGGGGCAAGGCGCGGAACCAGTGGAGTTCAAGCTGCCTGCGAGAAACAGAAGTCCTGATGAAGAAAGCAAGCCTGCCAGACGAGCCGCCCCTGCTGGAGGCTGTCGTACCGGGACTGCACGCGCACAGGTTCTTACCTTGGTGATGAGGTGAGGGTACTTCAGGCAGGCAAGCTGCAGGACTGGCTCCTTGATCCCCTTTACGTTCAAAGATGTTTGGGGAGCCGGCTCCTTCTCAACAAAGTGCAGTAGGTTCTCTACCTCCTTCCGGGTGAAGTTCAGCATTGGATTGAGATCATCCACCACTCGATCTAGAAGGGAGAAGGCATGACGAAAGTCAGTACGTGGCAAAGACTGCAAAGGCTCAGCTACAGAGATCAGCACTGATAGTCTGCAATACCTAAACCACCTTGGGCCATTCCGCATCTAAAAGTCAAAGACCAGGTCTGAGGCCCTGGTGATAGGGAAATATATGAGAAACCTGCATAACTAGCTCAGCTCTTATCACTAAACCTGCCTTCAAGAAGCTGAGGTCAGTCCCTCATAAGCGATTACTTGAATCAGAATGAGGTGGGAGGAACCGCTGGTTTTCTATAATTGAGCGCCTGCCTGTGTCCGCATGTCAGTCCCTTCCCCGTCCCCCTTGGGAGCCTACATAAGCGTTTCTTCCGAGCCTGGAAGGTGGCCCACCTGACATGCCCTGCTTGGATATCTGACGGTCATAGATCTTCTTTTCGAGTGTGAAGTCAGCCACAAGGCGGTAGATGTGACAGGGCTTTTTCTGGCCATAACGGTATACCCGACACACTGCCTGAGCATCGTGGCAAGGGTTCCAGGAAGCATCAAACACCACCACTCGGTTGGCTCCAATCAGATTCACACCCAAGCACCCGGCCCTTTGAAACACAAACCAAGAATCACAAAGCCTTTAGTTTTAAAGACGGTTTTCCAATCAGTTTTAACCCTCTGTGACTCCTACCCTGACGTCGTCCTCTTTTCCTAAGCACAACACACTGGCAGGCTCTGCTGTCGTGCTGATGAATGGGATGTGTCCTCACGCACTGAAAAGGATGCCCTGAATGTCCGGCAGGGGGTGCCCACCAGTGCAGCAAGAAGGCCCACTCTCTGCCCCGCTGCGATGAGTGTGACGCCACCCAGCGAGGGGCAATGTGGGCTTGGTCTAACAGCTCAGGAGGGTGACTGGGCCGCAAGCTAGCAAGGGCATTCTGATGGCGGAAGGAGACTTCGGGCTGCTTGGCACGGGACAAACAGGGCCGTCAGCCTTTTAGTTACACTGCACTTCCTACTTTCAAAAACACTTTCACATTCTACACATCGTCTAAGCCTCAGAACATTCCGAGAGAAAAGCTAATTACTATTATTAATGAAGGTCTCAAAGAACTTGATGACAATGTCACAATCACCCTTCTAACAAACTTCCTTCTGGTCTCCCCTCTCTCACTTCAAAAACAAGTTACAAACCTGAGCAGAGTTCTTCTGATGGAAATCGGGTGAGCCTTTACGGTACCTACTACGTGGCCAACCACCCTGAACAGAGCCCCTGGCCTACCCTCCCAGGATCCACTCACCTTGTGGAGAGAAGGAACAGCCAGGTGGTGAGGTTGCTGGGATCGTTGAACTGATTAATGAGCCGCTCCCTCTCAAAGGCGGGGGTGCTACCATCCAGCCCTAGGGCAGAAGGAAAACCACGGTGGTGGGTAGATGAGGGTGGGGGCACACAGCGGAACTACTAAGCAAATGTATTTTAAAAACAAAACAAATGAACACTCTACAGCACTCATCTTTTACTCCTGGACATTCCATGGTCTACCGTGAGGCCCAGGGTCCTATAATTTTAAAATACCCCCAGGTGACCCTTATGTGCAACAAGGACTATAAATTATGTTTCTCCCTTTAATTTAGCATCTTGGGTCACTTCTAAGGCCAAGGTTCCTAGACTCTACAGTGCATAAGAATCACCCTAAGGATAGATGCACGGTAGTCCCTGGCTCAGGCGGCCTCTCTCCGCCTCAGTCCCGTGTGTTTGATGTGGGTGATATTCCTCCAGAAGGGACCTGCATTGTTAACCAGCTCCTAAGGCTGACAACTTGCAATAAGGAGACACAAAGGAACAGATGTGAGGGAGCAGTGGGGTGAGACATGAATGAAAAGGGGGACATTCAAAAGGAGACAAAGTAACCTTCAGTTAAGAAGCATGAATAAGTGAGGAGGGGCTACTCTTGTCGCCTCCCGTAAAGCAGAGAAGAGGGCAAAGCTAAGAGTGTGAAATGCCACATGGAGAACTGAATCACTGCGGTGGGAGGAAGCAGCAGCTGAATTGGCTGGTACTGGAGGCACTCTCCGCCAGCACCCCAATCCCCCTTTGCAACCTGAGTTCTCGGTTTCCAAGCACAGCTCATCGCCCACTCATCGGAGAAGCCTAGAGTCAACACAGGTTCCAGGTCAGACCCTGTGCTGGGGTCCTCGCCACCCCTGAACCTCCGGTGCTCCTCAGCAAGGGTGGCTCCTCTGCCCAGAAGCACACAGGAGACACTTGGCAATGTCTGGAGATGGTGCTGGCTGTCAGAGCCAAGCGACAGAGCCCGCGGATGCTGCTCAACACCCTGCAGTGTGCACGACCGCCCCAACAACACAGCATGATCTGGCCGCATGCCAGTGTCTGGTCAGTAAGTGCCTGGGGTCAATAGTTCTCAAACTTTTTTTTTTCATTTCCACTCTCTTAAGGAACCTTTTCATACATTTTTTTCAATCACCATGCCCCCATGTAATTTTAACACCACAGATACACAGTATATGGTCATTTATTATGTGCATATTTGTGCTGTATACTTCAAAAAGTAGTTTTTTTGCCCCCTCAGGAACCAATTTTCACCCCCCTGGAGATGCCATCTCCCCCACGGAGAATGCATGACCTAGACTTGTGTTCACTCTACTCCTCCCCCTTGAATGAGCTTTGGGCCACACCGGCTCTGTACCTTTCAGGTCCTCCCCATTTTTGCCAGGTCTACTGCAGGTCCGCCTCCTGCGGTCCCCCCCTTCACCAGGATGGCTCTGTCCTCCTTAGAACCCCAGGCGGAGCACTCGGCGAGTGCTACTCTGTATTTGTCCTCGGGCTGTCCCGTCTCGGATGGAGACTAGGCCTATGCCTTCTAACTGTCTGTGCTGCCTGTCTTGTCTAAGCTCCTCAGCCCCTAGGACAGTGCCTCACACATAGCTGCTCCCTCTCAGTGTCTCTCTGGCCCTTGGAGAATCACGGATATCCCTACGCATCTGACGGAGGACGGAGTAGGAGAGAAAAGGAGAAGGAAAGGGATCCCACAGACAGGCCTTGCCAAGGCCCCTGGAACGAAGCAGCAATGAACTCACGGAAGTAGCTGATGTTGCGAGCCCACTTCTGTGTTCCTTGGCCCTCAGCGCCAGGTGGACAGGGCACTTCCCGTTTGCCTAGGAACTCCTCGATGAGAGCCAAGGTGGAAAGGCTCTGGCTGGAAAGGGACAACGCTTGGTTCGGAAGGCTCCCTGGTCCGAGGGACTCTTGTTCCCCAATAGGCCCACAACTGTATGCAGCCTTCTGGTGGTGGAAGCTCCCACAATCTACTCCCCATGAGAGGTAACCCCACAAAGGACCACCAAGGGCATTCTCTCTAGCTCATAATGGGAGCAGAGTCATTTACACAATTATTACCACCACCCTGCTAAAAATCTCTCTACCCTATGACTTCCTCACCTGGGGAATTCTGGGGTTCAGCTCAGTGCTAGTAACAATGTCAACATTAAAAACCTCCACTACGTGAGTGGGTGTTAGAGCCAACGACAGGCCACGGGCAATACCATGGTCTCACTAGGGAACCAGAAACACTCGGTTGCCTCCACATTACGCAGAGCCAGTCCCCTCAGAAGTGACCCACGAAACCAGAAGGCCGTCCCCAAGATGGAGCCCCTGCTGGCCTCGCTAAGGTGTCACATGCAGAAATTAGCTCTCACTGGAGCATGATCTGGCCAGAACAAAGGAGAAGCAACCTCCTTTCACTCCTTTCGCTGCTTCCCTGAGGAGTCAGGCCCTGATGGCACTCAAAGCTCTGGCCAGACTGAGAATGTGGCTCTGGGACAGATCGTGTTATTTACTTGGCCTTACATATAAAGCTTAATTATTAAAACAACAACAACAACAACAACACACACACACACACACACACACACACACACACACACACACACACGCCAAGAAGAAAAGCAGCGGACCAGAACAGGGGTCAGCAAATGTATTCTATGAAAGGTCAGAGAGTAAATATTTTTAGGCTTTGCAAACCACATACAGACTCTGCTGCATTTTCTTTTTCTGAAACCCTTTTAAAATGTAAAAACCAGCTCTCAGGCTGTACAATAACAGGCCACAGGCCAGATTTGGCCTGGGACCACAACTTGAAGTTTCAGACCATAATCTGCAATGTTAGCCCCTGGGCTTCACGTTATTCTCTGCAGAGAACAGCATTGGACAAAGCCAGAAACTCCAAGAAAAAGAAAATGCAAGGTCTTCCAAAGAAATACTGGGTTGCAGAAGCAGGAACAGAGAAAGAGGGCTGGTGTGACCCCAGATGTCTCATTCTGCAGGGCCCACGTCAGTTTTACCAGAGAAGCAGTGTCACTCGGAAATATCTCTTCTACCTGAACACAAGGATCTTGTCCCCAAGCTTCACACTTTCCTCAATCAGGTGGAAAAGCAGTACCATCTTGGGAGAGTTCTCCAGGACTCCAGTCTGGTAGTTAGTCAAAAGGTCCTTGGCCTGCAAGGGAGAAATGAGGCAGCTTGGAGCAGGCCCACTGCAAGATCACGAGACACAAAATGCCTTCCCTCCAAGACAGCAGCACACAGGCAACCTCCCTGCTCTCTGCACAGCCCCACTCTCTCCCCACGTAGGCTTCATACCATCCCTTCTCAACAGTGGTTGATGGCCACAGAAGACGTGCTTAACTCACCCACTCATAGGTGACAATGTTATTGCCTCGCTCCTGGAAAGGGCTGAAGCCCACCCCTTGGAGGAACTTGGTGTTGGTGGCCTCTCCCATTGCGGAGGCCAAGGCGCTGTCTTCCCCCTTGACTTTTGTTCCCTGGGACGGACAGCGGGCACTGGTCCCCGCCGAGCCGAGCTCTTCCACGTCTAGGTCCTGCTCATTAGCCAGGTTCTCCTTCTGAAGGGCTTCATACAGCACATCGGGGTGATTCCAGATCTGAGGTTCAGATCAGGGGAAAGGTGGCACAGGGCAGAGAATGATGTAAGGGAGTCCCAGAGAGTCTGGAGACATGCACTTGCTTCATCTCACACCTCCCACAACACACACTGTCACACCAAATGTATAAGTATCCCAACCCCCTTGTGGCCAAAGAGCCCGCACACGTGATTCCGCTACCCGACTCTGATCGCCATGTCCCGTGAGCAGGAGCGTTCACACTGGGGGCCACACCAGCATGCTTGGTACATAAGCAAAAGTCTGTACCACCAGCTGTTCCTTCCTATCCTCATTCAATAAGAACGCTCCTGTTTCACGGCATGGCCACAGGCAACTACTGTATGAAACAACACCAATGCCCCCCTATGGACAAATGTATCTGACTTCTAAATGACCAAACTGAAGTCATTTCAGGAACTATCCCAGCAGGAGCTAAAAATTCCCGGGGAGGGGAAGGGGACCGGTAGGACAGGGGCGTTGGCACTGCAGATCCTCCAGACCATGTCTGCTTTAGGCTCCTAGCCCTGGTCTCTAGGACTATGGTTACAAAAGAAATATCTTGAAACTCCCTCTGTCCCCAAACACACATCTTCAGTTCACTTATTAAAGCAGTGGTCAATCAGAAATAATGCCCAGCAAGTCAGCTGAGAGCTGTCAGAGCAACAGGGGCCACTTAGCCAGATCACAGACAAATCAGTGTTCCTCAGCCTGTTCATGGGGCTTAGTGCTAAAGGTACTTGGGCCTTGTTGTCCCCAAACCATCTGCAGCATTATCAGAATGAAAGAAACCTCAATCTGATTAAATACAGAAACAAGGGAAGGTACCCCTAATAACATGTCTAAGCTATACAGGTTTTGAATCTCAACGTGAGCAGGCAAAAATGACCCCGCAATGTTCAGCCATCACTCCCTCTTCCAAGTGAAAAAAAGCAGCGGGAAAGGCAGTGGTTTTCCCAGTTTGGTATAACAAGTTGTGCAGCTCAGCCGCACGGCACAGGGGGCACCTTCGCATGACAATGTGAGCGGCACCCCCAAGGACTGTGCGGCTGGAAGCCAGCATGTCTCTCCCTAGAGACCCCGGTCCTCCAATGCAGAGGAGGCCCCTCGGCCTTTGCTCTTCCCTTATCAAGGATGCCCAGCAGGAGTAACTCCCTGGGAACCATGTGCATCCTTGGCCTATATCTCAGTGTCCCCGAGGCCTCAACACACCTTGCAGCACACACAGAAAGCCTTGAGGGGGTTCAGCCCCAGCCAGCCACTGCTGCCACAGTCCCGAAAGCGGTCCATGAACTGAGTGTACAAATCTCGCTGGATCTTGGAGAGCCGCACCAGGATCACATTTTCTTCCTTGGCAGGGAGGTGAATCTTCAGCACAGTGTGGCCTCTCCTGCAAACGCAGAAATCAGAATTGCCCAGGCAGTGTGGCCAAGAGGGATCAAGTGCAGGACAGAAACCGAACCCTGCCTTTCTGCCACACCTACCTCTGAGGATCTCATAGCAGCCTGGCAATGAGGGCTGGCTCAGAAACCATCAAGAGGAGACTCATTTTAGGCATGAAAACTAAGGCAAGAGGCAGTGAGCTGCCCCAGGTTCTTTCCCCAATTCAGGGCTGCTTCTCTAAGCTCTCTCCACACGGTCATGTTAACAAGGAAAAACAAGGCTGCTGGAGACCAGGGGAAACTACGCGCACCCAGGGGCTGGCCGGCAGGGCCTACCCTCAGAGCCGCCCGCCTGCTCTTCCCCCAAGTCAGCACAATGCCAGCCCTCTCTGCTTCTCTCAGCAGGTAAGGCAGGCATCCATGGTAACTATGGATTGACTTTAAAAAAAAACAACAACTTTATTTATTAGTTTTAGAGAGAGGGGAAGGGAGGGAGAAAGAAAGGGAGAGAAACATCAGTCGGCTGCTTCTTGCACGCTGCCACCTGGGGACCTGGCCCACAACCCAGGCATGTGCCCTGACTGGGAACTGAACCGGCAATCTTCGGTCCACAGGCTGGCACTCAACCCACTGAGCCACAGCAGCCAGGGCTGGACTGACTTTTAAGAGAAGCACTTCTAGGTCAAAATTCTAGAGGACTGAAACAGTGGGCACCCATCCTCTGCTAGCTAGTCAGGAAATGCTACTGAGTAGAAGGGAGTTTCACTTTTGCCCAGTAGGAAGGGCCGCCCACTCCTCCAGGGGATGGCTCACCTCTGCACAAAGCCCTCCAGGAGGCTGTGCAGCACGTGGCTCCGGTACCGCATGAGGCGGACGTCCTGGGGTGTGCTGTCGATGCACTGCCCGTTCAGGATGGGGCGCTCGAACATGTTACTGAACTCCTGCCGGGTACCGAGGAAGTCTGGGCGCACAAAGTCCACCATGCACCAGTATTCGAGGAGGTTGTTCTGCAGGGGGTACCCCGTCAGCACCACCCGGCGGCGGGAGCGAATGTTCTTCAGGGCCTGGGAGGTGCTGGCCTGGCAGTTTTTGATGCGGTGCCCCTCGTCACAGATCACCACGTCAGGGCCAGGGCGGCACAGGGCCTTCTCAAACTCTAGGGAGGAAAGAGGACCCAGAGTCAGAGGGTGAGAGGGCCTGCTCTGAGGAACAGGGGTGCACCCTGGAGGAGACAGAAGAAATGAGGGAGGCAGGAAAGCAAGGGTCGGCCCCTGTCGGTGAAAGGGAGCCGGCCGTCCCAGCTCCTGTGCATTGGCGGAACACAGCAGCCTGGCCTGGTGACTCTTGACATAAACATCTCTTCCCTCTTTCCTTTCCTTTTTTTTCCCTTTTAGGCTATCAGCAAAACCGACTTGCATTCCTAGGGCTTAGCCCAGCTGGGCGGCGGGGAGCATGGCTGCACCGAGCGCGTGGGCCTGAGGGAACTGACCCGGACTCTCAGGGTGCTGCTCACCACTGTCAGCCGTGGTGCCTTCTGAGAGCTGCAGGGAGCTAGCTAAAGGACAGGGTCTTCCTGGGCTGACCCCCCTGTCGGCTCACAGGCAAATTCATCCCTGCTCTATGACAGAGGCAAAGCTACAGCAAACGTGACCTCAGGGTGAAGAGACTTGCCAAATGAAATAGCCTGAACCCCAAGAAAACGTTCTTGCCCAAATGGGCAAAGGCCCTTAGAAGAGGGAGCAAAATTATGAGAGGAATGGTCTTCGCTGGAAGACTAGGATTAATTTTTGTTTTAGAAATTCACAAACAACATTATCGTCACTCTGTATATCAGTGACGTGAGCACTTTATAAACGTTTTCTTCCTGCTGTCTCAGAACGTCGCCAGTAGTGGCGATGGCAGTGGTCTCTCTCCCAGCTGCTGGGTGAAAGAAGCGAGGAGGGGGCAGGGGAGTCTCCTCCGAGCCCGTCTGGGGCCTGGCCGAACCGCCTGCCCACTGCCCCCAAGGGCCAGGAGGCCATCCCACCTACCTCGGGAACCGGGTGTTCTGGTTCGAGACAAGACAGCTAACATCAATAATGCTTCACACTGGACGAGGTGCTACTGCAGACACCATTTCTTTTTCCCTGAAATACCCCCAGGAGGATTCCCAGGACAGGGTGCCCACCTCTCCGAAACTCCTGCTGTCGATCTTCCTCATCCAGATCAATGATGACCGGGTGAGAACGTTTCTTGGTTTTCTTCGGTCTACCTGTGGCAAAGGATTTCTTCAGGGTGAGGAGTCTGTACATTTCGTACCCCATCAGCAGCACCCCACCCTCTGACACCCAATCAGCCATCACTTTAGCACGAGCTGCCATTGTCCTGTAAGAGTGAACAGAGAGAAGATATTATTGCTTCCACTGCTCACCAGGAAGAATTCCTCACAAGCAAAGCTGTGTTGATGTACATTCAGAATCCTGATTGCCAAAGACTTCACGTGGCAGCACTGCTGCCCGGGGAGGACTTTCCCAGCATTCTAGAGACACTAACTGCACTGAGGATGCACTGGGAGCCGATGATGGTTAAACAGCAAAGCACAGAAATTCAACGGCACAAGTTAAGCAAAAGTGACAACCTCCTTGGATGCACACACCTGACTACAATATTTGAGGACGAATTTCAAGTCATTCCCATAATAAATGGAAGGTACTAAAAGCAAGAGCAACATCCTGCTCTCTGGCAACTCAGGCTCCGGTGGAGAAAGAGCCAAGGACAGGCAGTACAGGAGGGAGAGCAGCTGAGACCAGATGACAGCCAGTGCAGTCTCTCTGGTCCTGAACAACCGAGCCCGGGCTGCGCTGCCCTGCTGCGCGTGGACTAACCATCCTGGAACCCGAGGAAGAGCAGGTGGTCGGCCCAGGGGGCCGCTCACAGTCTCTGCACCTGGGCGAGCGTGACCACACCACACAGGAGGCGGCCTCGGCAGAGACACGCCACTGGGAGGAAAGGGAAGTGTGGGGAGCGGGCCTGGACCAAGAGATGCCTCTAGATTTTTGGAAATCAGGTTCACTATATGGAGTAGAAATACAAATAATTTTATTTAAATCTAAAACAAAAAGAGGTTTGCACCTTTCAAAGTCTGGACGTTGTACCACTAAAGGGCAACTGTAGATCAGTGCTTAAAAGAGGAGACTGATGCGTTGCTCAGAAAAGAGAAATGTAAAAGGTAATAAGTCAGAAGATGGAAAGTTTCACGTTATCATGTTGAATTAAAAAAAATTTTATTGATTGATTTTAGAGACAGAGAGGAAGGGAGGAAGGAAGGGAGGGAGAGAGAGAGAGAGAGAGAGAGAGAGAGAGAGAGAGAGAGAGAGAGAGACATCTATTTGCTGTTCCACTTATTCATGCATGCGTTGGCTGATCCCTGTATGTGCCCTGACCGGGGACTGAACCCCAAACTTGGCGTATGAGGACGACGTTCTAACCAACT
Source organism: Mormoops blainvillei (assembly GCA_004026545.1). Taxonomy (NCBI): domain Eukaryota; kingdom Metazoa; phylum Chordata; class Mammalia; order Chiroptera; family Mormoopidae; genus Mormoops; species Mormoops blainvillei. Next base: position 35,331 of record PVJD01008063.1, on the reverse strand, counting down.
GAGCTACATGGCCAGGGCCTATTGAATGTTATTACTATACAGCTGGGAAAAATGCAAGCCTGCACGCAGTTTTCAGGATGTAAAAGCATCCTCAAGCAGAAGACAAGAAGTTTTCCAGGCTGCGTAACTCTGACTTTACTGAAAAGTTAGGTAGGGAAAAAAATGAGTACCAAGAAGAGAGACGGGGATACATCCAGAAACCAAAAGGGACCCGGGAGGTTAGGGCACATACCCAAGCAGACGGTCCTGACATCCCGATCCTGGGAAGAAGTCTAAAAGGAAAGGGCAGGGCAGAGGGCAGGTCACCTACTTGTGCTCATCATTCAGGATGTGAACTTTAAAGAACCGAGGCTGGACTTCTTCAGGCTTGTTGTCAGCTGGCAGGGCTTCGGGGGCTGGGAGCCACATGTTGAACTCCGCCAGCCAATTCTGAAGAGTATTAACCTGTCAGAAAGCCAAGCCCAGAAAGCGAGTTTGAAGGAGCGAGCTCAGAGCTGAGCTCATCCAGCTTGTTAGTGCCCAGGAGGGCATTAGCCCAGGGCCCCTCGGAGGGCTGACTAAGCAGAGCCTTCCCAAACTCTTACCGGCACAATGGCAAGGACCGTTTTGGCTGGCGTGTGGCGGAAGAGGACGTCGATGAAGGAGATCACTTGCAAAGTTTTTCCCAGACCCATGCTGTGGGCCAGGATACAGCCAAAGCCACTACTGGTCTTAAACCTCTCCAGAGACTCAACCAGGTTATCGTACAGGAACCGGATGCCTCCAATCTGACAAGGGACACGCAGAGACAAAGGTCAGAGGGCTAGCACAGACCAGGGTCGAGTTTCCCTCACTCTGGATTAGTTAGAATTGGGTAAACGAGCAGACATCACCCAGGCAGCTGGTGTGAACAGCCACAGAAATTTCCCTGAAGCCTAACTAGCCTACTGGCTGGTGACAGGCTTCTTGGAGAAAACATGGAAAAACATTCGCCTGGTACAGTGGCCCGTCCCAGGCAAGACTCTGCAGGAGCCAGTTCCTGATAGGGTCTTTCCCTCGGCCTCGCCTGGCTGCCCTGGCTGCTCACGCAAGGCGGTCCATTCCACAAAGGGTCGGTCTTACCGTTGAGTTCTCACGCTGAGTTCTCACGCTGAGTCGACCTTTGTCTTTGTGGTGCTTTCCCTCACTGGGCCTGCTCCCCAGCTTTGGGTCAATGCAAACTACTCCGCTCCCTCCTACCTGGGAGGCCCTCAGACTCCCGACTCTCACATCTCCTCTGGAGCTCCGACTTCCTGACCAGAGCTCTGCTCTCCAGAGGCATCTCAGGGAAGGAGGCTCAAGGTTATGGAGCCAAGAGACCCAGTAGGTTCTGCACGGCAGGGCAGACCCGAGGCTCACCCCATCCCGTTCGTTGGGAGTCCTGAAGCACAGGTCGCTAGGAAAAGGACCAGGTTTTTCCAGCAGCTGCTTATGGTACCAAGCGAGCACTTCACAGGTTGTGATGCCAGCAGGTGCCGGCAGGCGACATGCACAGCACAGAGGCCAACGGGGACAAAGAGGAGAATCGGATCTCAGTACCTGATGGGGCTTCACGGCCCGGGCCAGCTGCGGGGCCAGGAAGACATTCTCCTCCTCTGGGGGGTGGTTCAAGTTCACGAGGACTCGCCCCAGAGCATCGCGCTGGTTCAGGACGTCATTCACGTGGGTGCCACCCTTCTCCTCCTCCTCGTCCTCCTCGCTGACAGACTCACTGCTGTCCACAATGTGCAGGGTGTCCTCCTCGCCAGAGCTCAGTTCAATCACCTCTGAGGCAGTCAACAGGACAAAACAAAACAAAGCCCAGGGAGCAGAGGTAATTCAGTGCCCACGGTTATAGCAAAGAGCATGGGAACAAAAAGCTAGGACTCGTCGTCACCCATAAACATTGCTCTCACCCAGCTTCAAGTTATAACAAGGGAAAACCTTACATTTACCAAGAAGACTCGGAAATGTGTCATAATCAGACCACAAAGTGAATGAGGAGGGACTGAACTCTTCCCTATCAGGACAGCTGAGCTCTCGGGGGGGACACTGGCCTGGAGGAAGGAGAGGCACCGCTGGCCTGATCTTACCATCTCGACTGCTTTTTTCATCCTCACTGCCACTGCTACTGTCCAAACAAATGACTTCCTGGGCCAAGACCCGAGGAGGCAGCTGTGGACCATCACTTGCTCTTAAGACGAGTTCCTCTAGAAGGAGAAGAAAGGGCGTGTCAGATCACACGTGGCACAAAGTTACTCTTCAAACGCTCTGCCACCCCTCCCCCTGTTGCTCTTGCCTGGACTGCCCCCTGAGGAGGGAAGCAGAAGGCATCTCGAAAACCTCAGCCCTCTTTCCAAGTTCCCCCTTCTCCACTGGTCCTTACTCCCTAATACCCATCTGGCCACTGGAAAAGGTCCCAACCCTTTGGCATGTTAAGATCCAAACTTAAGGGGGGAAAAATCTAAAGAAGATAATTTGAGGAGTACACTTCATACATCTGAACTTCTTAAACAAGGTTCCTCTGATCGTGTGTTCCCAAGAAGCTGAATGACTCGGAGTGTTCCTGAGAGGTCATGACCTTACTCCAGATCTATCCTTGACCTCCGTGCAAGGGCAAGGGCCTCTGCTGCCACCTCCACAGCTTACCAGGAAGAAACTCCAAGGGAACAGTGGGAATGGGAGCTGCGTAGTCCTTCCTCTGCTGCTCCAGGCGTTTCCTTCTCTCCAACTCTTCCTGTTGTGCTGCTTTGGTAACTGGCTCCAACTGATCCTCCCGGAGCAGCTTTCTAAATGTTAAAATGAGAGAGCACTTGGGTTCACTTGAGGCTTGGGCAATGCAATGCCACACTACAGAGCAAACTCATCATTGCTCAGCTCAGACGGCGGAGGTGGGAGGAGAAGTTACATCAGTCCCGCTAAGCCCATGCGCTGAGCGGGCTCAGGTGCTTTGGGCCTTAAGCGTTTTCCTATTATTTAACTTCCTGACAGATGCCTCTGTTGACTCATCTCTGCGCACATAACAGAACACGAGTAAAACAGAGTAATGTGTGATTCATAAAGCTGAGAAGCCAATTAAAAATAGAGTTGGTATATGGAAAGTAGGATTATGGATGATGCTATATCTTTATTTCCCAAACTTAGAGTAATATTTTTAAGTTATCATTATGTTTTAAAAAAAGGAAAAAGAGGGCAGGAGGAGAAAAAGAGTATTTATCTCTTTGGTAGACGGAAGGGCCGTTGGAGACTTGAGTAGTTAAGGAAGTTCACATCTGCTGATTTCTTGGCTCAAGGATGAAGCCCTGCTTGGAACCAGATAGTCCCCTGCTGACTGAAGTTGAGTTCTAAGAGGATGAGAACTCAACTTCTTTCCTCTCCTCTTGTTTTAACACGTAAGGAAACAATAAAGGAAGAAACAGGGTCCAACCAGAATGCCGTAGCATGCAAAGGGGCCTCCAGAGAGGGGGGACACTGCCCGGTGGTGCCCGAGGGCCACCCACTCGCTTGTGTCCTCTGACAGCCCAGCCCACTGGTCCAGAGCTTCACTAGTCATGTGGGTGCACAGCTTACACTTTACGTTGTTCCCTTTGGGAAGAGGACTCTCGTCCTCAAACCAGTCTGCCTCCTACCGACAGCCTTCAAGTGAAGGTAACACCTCTCCCCCTGCCGCACCCCCGCCACCTCCGGTCCCCTGCAACCCGAGCACAGCTCACCGTATGTTTCTCCTCATGTGGGAGGGTTTCTGAGCTCTCTTCTTTTTGGGGTCCTCGGAGGCTAGGCTCTTGCCCTGGTGGCGCCTAAGCTGCTCTGAAGGCTCAGACTGAGATGAGGTAGTTGAAGTGCACCGCGGTGGCCGCTGCCCATCTTCCCCCAGCGGGGCACACTCCGTGCCACACATGTCCTCCAGGGATGGGTCTGAAAAGACAAAGGGAAAGAAGTGCCAGGGACCATCTTTGACTGAGGGGGAATGAGTTCTGAGGCCAGACACGCCTGGGTTCAAACTTCATCTCAGCAACTTCTCAGCTGGGGATCTGAGGCAAGTCACTTACATCTCTCTGAACCTCAGCGGTCTTGTCTAGAATGTGAGGTTAGCGATGCCCACACTTCAGAGCTATTGTGAGGCCTAAGCAGTATACAAGCCTAGCACCAAGCCCAGCCCAGAGTAGGCTTACAAAAAACTGACAGCCAACAGTCTTGCGATAATTTTGTGGTTAGAGTAAGGAAGCTTCACGGCCTCAGGCTGCTCAGAAAGGGACGGCTGGGTTCCAAATGCAGCTTACACTCACTCGTGTGACTCCCAGTCTTACCTGCCAGCAAGGGGAGTGCTCCCCCTTTCAGGGTCTTACGGTGTCCTCTCATTCCATTCTCCAGCCATCTAATAAGAGCTCGCGGCACAGCAAGCACTGACATAGGTGTCCCAAGGAATATTTATATGCCTCCTCCCCTTTGAGAAGTTTGTTTTCTAGACAATCTGATTAAAAAATGGGCAGAGGACCTGGACAGTTCTCCAGAGGACATACAGATGGCCAATAAACACATGAAAGATGCTCCAGTCACTAATCATCAGAGAAATGCAAATTAAAACCACAATGAGATCTCACCTGACACCTGTCAGAATGGCTATCAATAGATGAACAAACAAGTGTTGGTGAGGATGTGGAGAAAAGGGAGCCCTCACGCACCATTGGTGGGAATGCAGATTGTTGTAGCCACTGTGGAAAATAGTACGCAGGTTCCTCAAAAAATTAAAAATAAAATACCTTATGACCCAGCAAATCCCATTTCTGGGTATTTAATCCAAAGAAATGCAAAACACTAATTTGAAAAGATATATGTACCCCTACGTACACTGCAGCGTTATCGGCTATTGTAAACCTAAGGAAGTAACCTAAGTGACAACTAGATAAAGATGAGGTACATACATACAATGGAATATTACTCAGCTATAAAAAAGAAGGAAATCTTACCATCTGTGACAACACAGATCGACCTAGAGGATATTATGCTAAGTGAAATAAGTCAGACAGAGAAAGACAAATACCGTAAGATTTCACTTCTTTGTGGAATCTGAAAAACAAAATAAATGAACAAACAAAAATGACACAAACTCACAGATACAGAGAACAAACTGACAGTTGCCAGATGGGAGGGGCGTGGGGGGCTGGGTGCAAAAGGTGAAGGGATGAAGAAGCACGAATTGGCAGTTAGAAGACAGTCAGTCACAGGGATGTGAAGTGCAGCTTAGGGGATATAGCTGATAACACTGTAATAGCCATGTGTGGTGCCAGATGGCACTAGATTTATCAAGGGGATCACTTCATAAGTAATAAATGTCTGACCACTATGCTGTACATCTGAAGCTAATATTGAATGTCAACTATAATGTTAAGGTTTCCCATTTTTAAAAAATAATAAAATGAACCACTTTTTAAAAAAGAATGACATGTGCAAGCTGCATCTGGTGTCATTACAAACACCCCACATGAGACTGCAGACCACATCTTCTTCTAACCCTCACCATAAGACCGCCACCGCACAGCCACTGCTGCCTCTCCACACATGCAGATAGTTAGGCCCAACACACGTTTGAGCACCTGCTACATACCAGACCCTGTGCCAAGGCGCCACGAGTGGTCCACACGGGGAAACACAAGCACAGGGAGGTGAGGGCCTAGCAGTGACACCTGGGGAAAGGAACCTAATCCAGCCTTGCTTTGGGCTGGGCATGAGGAAGCTTCCTCGGGAAAGGTAAGGCGTGGGCTTAATCTATAGAAAAGGTAGGCGCCAGCTAGTGAAGGAGGAAAGAAAGGACATTCTGAGCAGCTATAGGGGCACAAGCAGAAGGAACAGACTTTAAACAAGGTGGAGCAATGAGAAAAATACATACGGTTCCATGTGGGCTAATTCAAAATGAGTAAGCAACGCCGCACTGGGAGGGGCCTCCCGACCCAACAGCCACTTCCCCGCCTCTTCCCAGGATCCCTTCCAAGGCAGACTTAGGTGCAGGCCAGGATCCTTCCTAGAAGTTGGCACAGAAGTCAACCCCCGTCCCACGGAGACCTACTTCCAAGGCCTCTTCTTCCTGGCACCTACATCCCACTGCCAGGCATTTGGGTGTGTAGGGGAAGTGAGTGTGGCCACTGCGAGAGTGGAGGGCGGAGGGGACAGGTCGGTGCACACACGCACGCGCCTGCGCACACACTCCCACAGGTTCATTCACCCGGGGCCGTTCTCTCGCTCCTGCGCAGCAGCAACGGAAGCACCTTCCTGGGCCTTCGCACTGACAGATACTGAAGGTTTCAGGCAGATAACCTCTGTTTTTGAAGCGAGAAGGAAGAACGGCTGAGGTGGGCACCAGACACGGAACGCTCATGTGGGACCCCATAATACCAGTACCACGGGCAAGAGGGGAGAACACCACAGGCCTCTCTCCATTCCCACGGGATCCACCGCAGGCCTTTTCCAAAAGGCCTCCCAGAGACTGTGGGGCCAGGGCCGGGGGCCGGGGGGCCAAGGGCCGGTGAGAAGCTCAGGGCACGCCCCACCTGCTGAGCGAGGAGGTAGGGTATCGTGCTCGTGCTCGTGCACCCAGCAGACGCAAGAACTAAAAGGGAAGCTCCGGAGTGGGGCTACAAGCTGGGGAACCACCCCCCTAAATTCACTGCCCTCCCCCTCATTCCCGCAGGAAGGCCCACGGGGCAAAGCTCAGCAACCTGTGTTTTCCCTAAGAACTATCACTCCTTCAGGCCCTCCCCGCCTCTCCAAAGAGCTAATACTTCTGTGGCACTGTCACCTAGTACTACTGTCACTTTCCTCTGATCTCACAGCCCTAAAAAGGCGAGGCCATCAAATTCCTCCTCCCAAAGGAACAGGTGTCTGGACAGCGGACTCCCTGAGAGGGACATCTGCTAGACACCACGTTCCATGCACTGCACCTTGGCCTGCACACCAGTTACACTTGGGGCTGGGTTGGCGCACTTCAACTTGGTGTTTTGCTGGGTCCTCTGAACTGGTTTTGACAATGACCTTTTATGTCCTCCTGGGCTTAAGGCCTTTTGGTTTGATTCTATTTCACAAGTAAATTTATTGAGCAGCCACTAGGAGGAACAGCTAGAGGCCAGGTTGTTAGAAAGTAGGCAGATCAGTCAGAATCAGAGCATAGAGGGCAGACCTTGAATGTTTGGCCAAGGGGTTTGAACTTGATCTGCTGGGCAGTGGGAACTTGTTGTCAACTGTTGTATATCTTTCTTCTGGTTTTTGCTTTGCAGAGTAAACTGTTCCTGGGAGGAGAAAGAACAGAACCTGATAGCCCTTCAATATCACAGACAAATTCACTAACGAACATTCCAATTGGTGAGGACTGGCTGTGAACTTCTGCTGACATGGAGTGGAACAGTGCAAGTGCAGTAGCAATTTCAAAATGATTAGACAGAGCAGATAAAATTCTCATGCACACTTAGTTCAGACACAGGTCTCCCCTTTCCTTTACGAAGAGGATACAGGTCTAAACCGGCTCCTTACCACCCAGCATTCTTTGAACGAATCCTCAGCTTCTGGGTTCAACTATAGTTTGCTTGTTAGACAGTTTTAGTTCATGGATGTGCTAATACTAACAGTTTGTTTTCATATAAGTCAGAGTTCTACAAGTGCTTCATGATGCTTATGAAATGACTGGTTTCTATATAACATTATGCCACATCTTAAACTATTCTTCATGATAAAACTGTTATTTCAAAATTTCTATAATTAATTTTTCCCTAAATCAAAATGTAACTTTTCATTACGTGCTCCTTTGTACTTTCTAAATATTGAACCATGTGACTCTACAACCTGATGAAAATAATTAAGATTCAAGAAATAGCCCTCCCCCAAAGCCTAGATCTTAATTCACACCAAGAGTCACTGAGGAAGAAAGAGGAAAGGTTCAACAAGGAGGTATGTTGAACCTAACAAAGAGACATGTGCTTGACAAAGGAAATCTAGTGTCTGCATGGTTTAAAAGTCGATGACTGCTGCCCCCCAAGTTCAGGATGGAGTCAGATCTGGCCGCAGATACCCCTGAACTTTCTCCTTCACGTGAGCCGGCCCTGCACAGTGATCACCAGAGCCACATGAACACCAGTGAACACTTCCATAAGCTTCTCAGGAATGAGTGGTGAAGACCATCGAGACGAGTATGACGAGGCAAATGAATCGCTTTGGAAGAAAAACCAAATGTACACCCTGTATTTCATTCACTGGGTGTACAAGGTACCAACACTTCCAGGGCCCTTTCTCCAGCTGTTCTATCTCCTCTTCCTCCTCCATCCAATCTGTATAAACAAAGATCGAAGGATTCCCCATCTCGCCATGTGCCCCCTGGCACGATACAATAGGATGAACGCACCACAACCTGTGACGCACATGTGCCGAAATAGTGAAGCCCGAATCTGAACACACCTCTGTATCTCACCCCTGTTTGCAAAAGTACAGGACAAAGAACAATGTTAAACTTGGCAAGCAGGACCATGGGGGTGCAATCAGTAAAGTCTAGAAAGGTGTAAAACTACAGAACAAGTGAATCCTTTTCTTCTACAAATAGTTGCAAGGAAAAAAGAAAATGAAAAAGAGGTAGAGAAACCTAAAGAGTACATATTAAAGAGATTTAAAGACAAATGAACTCAATGTGGACCTTGTAGGGATTTTAATAAATTAACAGTAAAAATAATTTTAGAAAGATAATCAGGAATTATCTGGATATTTTATAAGAAATTATTGAATTAAAAAATTTAGGTATGATAGCATATTTTGTTTTTTATTTTTCCTTTTTAGGACTTATGTATTAGAAAATAGAATAAATATATTCTGAAGCTTTTACAGATAAAATGTTACATTAAAGATCTATTTCCCAATAATCCACAGCTGGGGGAACAGATGAAATGAAACTAGCTCTGTGCTAGCAACTACTGAAGACAATACTAGGGCACAGGGTTCATTTTCCCATTGTCTCTATTTTTTAAAATTATGTTTCAGATTTTCCAGAATTAAAAAATTCGTGATTCTTTTTAATTTTAGAAGTTTTGAAAATTTTAATTGGGTTCCCCTATTATTACATCAGGAAACTTCGTGCTGAGGTGTAGAGAAGGAAAAGTATTCTAGAGTTCCACAGCCCAGTGTGAAGTCCTGGGCCTGTGTCCTTGGGCTGTGATCGTCACAAGGGCTTCTCTGGTTTATTTTTCCCTCTCTTCCTACTGTGGGATAGAAATGGTAAGAGGGAGCTGGAGTTGGGTATTTCTCATCCTCCCATTTCTAGTTTTAATGGAAAACCAACTGTAACAACAAGCACTAATCTCTAAACTACTTATATCTCAACTTTTCCACTTTCGTTAATATATAGTTGCATATTTACACTGGTGATCAAAGAATGCACAACGTTTTGTGTTACATATAAATATTTCTTTGACACCATCCACACACGTGTCACTTTAATGGTAGGCTCTCTACGTACCACAGAATGCTGTGTCATTCCCCTGCTCCAGGGCACCTGGCTGTTCATCACTCTTTGTTTGCATCTACAGTGGCATAAGTATCTTTGTACAAATTATTTTTTCCTTTTGATTTATTTGTTTGTGGTACAATCAACTACAGCTGGAGAAATGAGCAAAGACTTTTAATGTTTGGGGACTGGTAAAATTTTCCCATGAAGGGCCAGACAGTAAACACCTTAGGCTTTGTGGGCCATAGGGTCTCAGTTGCAATACAATTTTGCCACTGTAGCTCAAAAGCAGCCATAGATAGTGTAGTTGTGTTCCAGTAAATTATTTGCTAAAACAATTTTGAAAAAGAAGAAAATTGGAGGACTCACACTTCCTGATTTCAAAACTTACTACAAAACTACAGTAATCAAAACTGTATGGTACTGGCATACAGACAAACATAAAGGCCAAAGGTAAAAAAACTTAAAGCCCAGAAAAATACTCTCGCATATATGGCTGAACGATTTTCAACAAGAGTACCAATACCATTCAACAGAAAAAAGACAGTATTTTCAGACACTGGTGCTGAGAAAGCTGGGTATCCACATGCAGAAAATGAAACTGGACCCTTACCTTACACCATATACGAAAATTAATTCAAAATGGAGCAAAGACCTAAATATAAAACCTAAACTATAAAACGCTTACAAGAAAACATAGTGGAAAAGCTTTGTAACATTGGATTTGGCAATGATTCTTGGAAATGACATGAAAAAACACAAGCAATAAAGGGAATAAAAAGACAAACTTGGCTTCATTTAAATTTTGTGCATCAAACGATGCTACGGGGGGGGTGGAGGTGGGAGAGGGTATAGAGGGGATAAGTAGTGATGGGAAAAAAAAGATGCTATCAACAGAGTGAAAGGTAACCCATGGAATGGGAGGAAATATTTGCGAATCATATAACTGATAAGGGATTAATATATAGAATATATAAAGAACTTTTAAAACTCAACAAAAGAAAAACTGAGTCGAAATGGGCAAAGGACACGAACAGGCCTTTCTCCAAAGAAGATGTGCAAATGTCCAATAAGCACATGAAAAGATGCTCAACACTATTAATTATTAGGAAAATGTAAATCAAAACTACAATAAATACCACCTCATACCTATTAGGATGGCTACTTTTTTTTTTTTTAAGTGTTAAGAAAAAGAAAAAAGAAGAAGAGAAAAGGAGAAAGAATGTGTTAGCAAGGATGTGGAGAAGCTGGAACCCTGGAGCACTGTTGATGGGACTGTAAAAGGGAGCAGCTGCTGCGGAAAACAGTGATTCCTCAAAAAACTAAACAGAGAATTATCACATGATCTAGCCATTCCACTTCCGGGTGTATCCTCAAAAGAGGGGAACACGGGGTCTCGAAGAAATATTTAAACACCCACATGCATGGCATTACTTACAACAGCGCAACATAGAAGCAACCCAATGTCCATCATTAGGTGGAAGAATAAACAAAATACATATACATACAACAGAATTTTAGTCAGCCTTAAAATGAAAGGAAATTCTGACACATGCTATATAACATGGGTGAATCTTGAGGATGATAGTATATTAAATAAAATATGCCAGTCACAAAAAAACAAATACTGTGATTCCACTTACATGAGACACTTAGAGTAGACAAAGTCATAGAGATGGAAAGTAGAATGGTGGTTCCTAAGGGCTGGGAGAGGACATAACGCAGACTAGTTATTAAGTGGGTAGAGAGCTTCAGTGGGGGTGGTGGAAAGGTTCTGGTGATGGATAGCAGTGTCGGTTACACAATAATGTGCGTATTTAATGCCACTGAATTATATACTTAAAATAACTAAAATGATAAATTTTATGTTATATATATTTTAACATACACACACAGAGTTGACTTAGTCACTATGCTAAGTTAAAGAAGTCAGACACAAAAGGTCACCTGTTATAAGATCCCATTTACAGAAATGCCCAGAACAGACAGAACGTAGGGTGGCGGCGGCAGGGCTGGGGCACAGGGCAATGAGAGTGACTGCTTCTGGGCAACAGGGTCTCCTTTCGGGATAATGAAATCATTTTGAACTAAAGACAGTGGTGATGGTTGCACAAACTTATGAATATACAAAAAGTCACTAAACTGTACACTTTAAAATGGTAAATTATATCTCAATAAGAATATACATATACATTTTTAAATGGGCTCAGGGATTCTGCTTCCAGCTAAGATGAAATAGAGGCAAATCAATGCTCACACTAAGAATAGCTAGAAATAGGTTATCAAATTAAAAAAAACACACAAAACAACAACAAAAACCTTTGAAGGCATTGGAAAAGCTGCTGAGACCACCAGAAGTTGAGGGGACAAGGTGCCAGAGAAGGGGAGGTCAGACAAGGTCAGCCAGCATCCCACAGCTGCTGCTCCCTCCCCTTTTGCCAAGTCTGGGTGCTAGAACAGGAAGCTGAGAATCTAAGTCACCAAACAGAGAGCTATTACTAAGAGACAAAAAAAAAACAAAAGAACTTTTGACAGTTCTGTGGCTAACATGACAAAAATTGACGACATAAGGAGCCAAGATCCTGGTGAGAGGGAAAGGCAGAACTGAGACAAACATTCAAGCTTGTTTTCCATTCAAGTCATTTGCTTCATTCTGAAGTTGAGTGAGATGAGGGTGGGGCTACGAAGCTATGCAGAAAGCCACTGAAAAGCAGAGCAGACAGTTCTGCTATCTCAAGGTGCAGGAAAGACAAGAATTAGAATTTAGGACCCACCAGAGCATGTGGGCCCAGTGGACACTTTGGCTTCAGTCAGAACCTGTGGGATGGCTGCACCCTAGAAACAAGCTTGTGTAGAAAAGGCCTATAAACCGTGACCCAGCTTTTATTCATCTCTGTCCCACTGGATTAAAGTGATCAGCCCCACTACATCTGCCTAAAAGAGGAAAGGAAAACCCTCTTAAAAGATATCATTCATAGTCGCAGCAGTTTTTTATATATAATACTCAGCAGTCAATGAAAAGTTACCAGGTATGCCAGGAGACAACACCGAATGATCAAAAACTAAGAGGGACAAACAGACAACAGAAGTAGAATTACTGGTGACCCAGATACTAAAACAAAACAGAACAAAAACAAAAAAGAAAACCCTGATAAAAATGTGCAAGAAAACAAAGAGAGAAATGGAGAATATTAGAGATGAAGAATGTCACCAGGTTAATCGGACTATATAAAACAAAGGGAAATAGTAGAAACAAAATATATAACTGAAATCAAGAAGCTCTTAAATTGCCAGGTAGGATAAACACAAAGAAAGCTACCCCTAGGGAGATTATAGCAAAACTGTTGAAAGCTAATTAACAAAGAGAAAATTATACAAGCAGTCATGAGTGGAGAAAACACATCTTCAAAAGGACAATAGTAAGAATGACAATGAATTTTTGAGACATAAAAGACATTAGAAGATAGTGAAAATCTTCTAGGTGTTAAAGAATACAACTAGCAACCTAGAATTTTGTGTCAGCTAATGTATCATTCAAAAATGTGGGCTAAATGAAGACATTTCAGACAAACAAACATACAGAATTAAATCTGTTGCCAAGAAATGTACACAAAAATAAATACCAAAGGAAGTTCTTCAGACAGAAAGTAAATTATCTCAGACAAAAAGGAGAAGTGAAGGAATGAAAAATGACAGGAAGTATGTGTGAAAAATATACATGAATACTGACTACAGAAAAACAATATTTAACAGCATTTAAAATATGTAAAATTAAAATGCATAAAAACAATAACAAAAGGCAGGAAAGAAGTAAACAGAGTGTTCTAAAGTCCTAATATAGCCAGGGAAGTAATAAAAAGCAGTAATTTCTATTACACGAGGATGCATATTGAAGTCTAGGGTAACCACTGAAAGTATAGTAAAAGATTATATAACAAGTCAGTAGAATCATTTTTAAAAAAAGTTTATTAATCTAAAAGAAGAATAAGAACAAAGATGAGATGGAAAATAAATAGAACAGTAAGGTGATAAGTTTTAATACTACATCAATAATCACATTAAATATAAATGGACTAAAATTAAGAGACTGGATAAAGAAACAAAACCCAACTATGTAGAGTGAGCAAGTAACACAACTTAAGAGTAAAAAAGAGTTGAAAGTAGAGAATAAGCACTAACAAGTACTAACTGAAAACCGGTGTATATATACTAATTCAGGTGCAGAAAACATTAGGGTAAGAAGCATTACTGGAAATAAAAAGGGATGTTTCATAATGACAAAGGGGTCAATATACAAAGAATATAAGCAATACCAAATCTGTATGCACACAAAACCTTAGCTTCAAAATATACTAAAACTGACGACACTATAAGGAGAAATACACAAATTTACAATCACAGTGAGAAACTTACCTCTTTCAATAACTAATAGGAGCCAACAGACAAAAAACAAAGCAGGAAGAACAGTAAGGCTATATTAAGAACTGAATGAAATAATTAAAAAACCTGAACTAACATATTTAGAATTCTTCCCTCAACAATGACAAAACACATTCCTTTCAACATCTCTTGCATCATTTATCAAAACTGCCCATATACTGGACCATAAAGTGAACCTCGACAAATTTCAAACAGTTGAAATCATTCAGAGTATGCACCTAACGAGAGTGGAATTAAATTAGAAATAAAAACCAAAAAGATAACTAGAAAATTCCCAACTGTGCCCGTATACTTTTGAATAATTCATACACTGCTAAATGATTCGTAGGTCCAGAAAAGAAAAAGCAATGGAAATTAGAACATAATTATATAGCATTACAGAAACTTGAGGAATGAAATTCCACTTCTGACCATGACAGAGTAACTGACTGTGAACTAGCCATCTGAGATGACTTAAAAAAAAAAATTGCTACAAATCCTTTGACTCTTCTCCTAACAAGAGCTGAGCCCCCTCCCCCTTTGAGTCTGGGCAGACTCAGGACTGATTAGCCCAAGATTGGAACAGAAGTGATACTAGGTGACCTCTGAGACTAGATCACCGAAGTCCATGCAATATCGTCCTTGTGATCTGCGACACTGCATTTTGAGCCCGCTGCTGCCACACACAAAGCCTGACTCCTCTGAGGCTGCCTCGCTACACAGAGACACAGGCCCCATGGAGTGAGTGCCGTGGGCGCTCCCGAAGGCAGACTCGGCTGGGCTCTCCACCAACAAACAGCATCGATGTGCGTCAGCTGGGGTGTCTAGCGCAGTCAGCGTGCACAACTGCAGCTGCGTGAGAGAGGGGAAGCTGCTCAGCCACTGCCTTCCAAAATCTCTGATTCACAAAGTCACGAGCAAAATACAACTGTTTAGGCTGGTAAGCTTTAGGATAATTTGTTACGCAGTAATAGAACTGGAACACTCTCCCTCTGTAAACAATGATAAAATTGTACAAAATGTTGGAGGAACGCACTTTCAGGCAGTTAGACAGTACAAGACCGCAAATGTTGAAAGGAGGGAGACTCATGAGAGGAGCCCACACCCTCCAGCGCTCTGCCTGGGGGCAGTTTCTGACAGCAGCATAAACACCTGGAGTCCAAGCAAGGCCCCACGAAGCCAAGGGGGCAGAGACCAGTGGCTGCAATTTTGGAGAAGAGAATTGTGCACGCGTGGGGCAGGGCAGATGTCCAAGAGAAGGGCTCTCTGAGTACAGGCACAGCCATACATGCACAGGGCGAGACCACACTAGGCTTCCAGGTGACAGCAGCTGCTGCACTGAGTGCGGAATGGTGCGGTCTACAGTGCTGGGGGAAGAGCAGGGCGAGGGGTTGGGGAGTGCCAGAGCTGCCAGAGTGGAAAGATTTCATTAACATCTTAGCACTCTCAATAAATTCAATTAGCCCTGGCCAATGTGGCTCAGTTGGTTCGAGCGTCATTCCATAAACCTAAGGGTCACAGGTTCAATTCCCAGTCAGGGGACATGCCTGGGTTGCAGATTTGGTCCCAGGTCGGGGTACGTGCGAAAGGCAAGTGATCAATGTCTCTCTCTTACATCGCTGTTTTCCTCCCTCCCTTTCCCTCTCTCTAAAATCAATAAGCATGTCCTCAGGTGAAGATAAAAAATAAAAAAATAAATTCCATTTAAAAAATCTCATTAACAGCCCTACCATCCAGCTGAGATAATAAACAGCCTGTCCCCGGGGATAAGAACCACGCCCTAGAGCAATACCTGTACTAGATCCTCCCTAATGAAGCATGAGACCAAGCACTGACATCAGCAGGGAGACAGAATTTAGAGACTGAGTGCTGCCAAATTAGATTTGGGAAAATGTCTTGGGCTTTCAGATTAGTCCTATAAAAAAGCATAAAACCAACGCCCTACAAGTTCAAGGTGATCAAAGGTAATTGAACTGTCTGCTAAAATTAGAATGAACTCTTCAGGGGAAGATAACAGAATATAGTCTCTACAATGTATTGTGCACAAAGACCATTATTTAATCAAAAATCTCCGGATAAGCAAAGAAATAGGAAAATGTGATCCACAGTCAAGAAATATTCAGTCAAGAGGAATCTAGATGGCTGAGGTGTTAGTCTGTCAGCCACGCCTTCCAAGGCAGCTTACCCACAGTGACCAACCATGAGAAATAACAAAATAAATGTTATGGTTTTAAATCAGTAAGTTTGGGGGAGGCTTATAACACAAAGTAGTAACTGAAACAGAAACTTGGTACCTGGGGTGCTGCCACAATACAAAAATAAATAAAAATAAACCATGGCATTGTGTTTGGGGTCAAGTGGTGAGTGCAAGCCAGAAGGGCCATGAGGAGACTGGCAGAATTCCAGAAGCAACCCCACACCCAGCTGTCACAGCACTTTAAGAAAGGGGATTCCCACTGCCCCAAGGGCAGAAGATACAGCAAGAGGCAGGTTCTATCTGGAAACAGCTGTAGCTAATCTCAGAGCAACGTGCCACCCAAGGCATCTGGTGACTGTGGCACCTCGTGGCCTTTGGCCAGTGTCCTTTGGGGAGAGCCCTTCCTTGCAAACTCTGCCAAGGGCCTCAAGTGACAATAGGCTGGCACTCTGTCCTCAAGGGATCCCCTCCCAATCTTACCTCCAAGGGTCTCTCATCTCTCTAGTAAATATTTTTTCAAAGGAATAGTCTGGGGATCTGAATAGGAAAACAGAGGTAAAGGAATGTTTTCTTGTTTCCCAAAGTACAAGTAATCCAAACATGGGAGATATAAAAATAGAACTAAAGACTCCAGCAAATTATTCCTGGAAACCTCAGAATCACTGAAGGGTCAGCGCTTCCCCAATCTGCCAGGCAGCACCACGGAGAACAAAGCGGCTCTGGACACTGCAGCAGCTTGATGTCCCACAACCAGAGAGGGTCAGGCGCCGGGCAAGTTCAGGGCCATGCCAGTCCATGCTGGGTTTCCCACTCATCTTAGAGTCTCCAATTGGCAGCCTCTCTCAAGAAGGCTAGCAAGCATTCTCCTAGCATTTCCAGTGAGCCTGGGAGCTGCGAGTGAGAGGGGCAAACAGGACCTCTCATCCCCAGAGTGGAGATTTTAAAAGGAGAATGAAGAGAAGAAGCCTTTTGGCAGCCTTGGGGGATTACGGTCCTGCTCAGGCCGGTGAAGCCCCGCATTGCGGTTCCAGTCAGCAGTATCTTCCCTCTTAGAAATCCACTTTAAATGGTGGCAGAGGAAAGAATCACATACGAAGTTTCCATAATATGCAAACTCCACTAGGGTGTCCACAATAAGCAAAAGGAAACCAGGCGGGCAGAGAGAAACACAAACCGCTCATTCTACTTCTTTCATTTGAGGGGACTTGGGTACACACACTAAGGTGATAATCCTCCAAATCTGTAACTGTCGTGTCCATTAACCTGAGAGTAAGAGACAGTAAAACTGGTCCTATGGACAAATAAAGCATGCTAGTAACCGCAGGGGAGTGGGCAGATCTACAGAGCTCAGTTTACTTTTCAATTCTATTGATGAACACTGTAGCGCTGACACTACAAACCACACACACACAAACTCCCCACAAAAATCCCCATAAGGACTCAGTGGCTGAGAGAGGGCTGTGAACAGAGACTGGGGTTTCAAAGGCGGAGCACCAGACTTCGCAGTGGACATCACCCAGCGAAAGGAGATGGTACTGCAGTGCGTGCTTTATTCCCCAAATGCATTTACATATAACTGAGACATTTAAATGATCCCTTCAGACTCTGGGTGATGTCAGGAATTTCTGATCTGCAAGCAGAGATCAGGACAAACTGAGGAGCAGATGCTGTGGAAGGTAGGGCTCAATTACCAGTTCCCTCACCCCAGCCTAAGGAGAGCACCATTTCATCTGTCAACTATAATTGAAAAACAATTTTTAAAGAGAGGGCATAATTTAAAGTAATGCCTTGGCAAAACAATGAACTAGTGTATGCCACACATCTTCTGAACTATCTCATCAGTTGAAGTCTTAAATGTCAACTCTGAAGGCAAAGAGCTGGAGTACAAACTGCTCAGAGGGAGACAGGTAAAGCCCTTTCTGACTGACCATATTAAAAATAAAGTAGCAAGCCTCCTCGGGGACAGAGAAAATTTGAAGGAAAGAAGTATATATCTGGGAGCTCACTGCAACTTTGCCTTCTGATGGGTGAAAAGAAAGGAACAATGAAAAGGCAAGTGGCTAGAACATAAGTAATGTGGATGAAAAGGGGCTCAGTAATAAATCTGTATAACCTCACAGGATGATCTGATCACAAATGCCTAACTGACTACAGAGGTGGATTTAAGGGCGGGCGCACCAGGCGTGCGCCCTGGGCCCCAACTTCTGAAGGGCCTCGCAAAACCCTGCCTTTACACTTTTTTCTAATGACACAAAGTTTGGCTTCATCTGTGCAATTTTAATTACATACAAGTTTACAGTCGGTGGTAAAACCTGATACCGTGTTTATATTCGCTTATTTTCATTATTTCATTACTATGCTGCATACTGTACACACACTACGCTGCACAGGCCCCACGCGGCTGCGCTACCGCTCATCGGAGCAATAGAATGGTATCTGCTACTTTGTACTTACAAAGGTTCTCCTGCAGTGCTGACTTATGATATACACAAATATGCAGGGATGTAAATTAGTTTGTGGATATGTACTGGTTTCATTTACAGTTTTAAAAATATGTATTTTTAAACATGTATTTTTATTTTCCGTGTCTCTTTTTTTTTAAGGGGCCCAATACTTCCTTCTGTGCCCAGGGCCTCAACTGACCTTAATCCGCCTCTGACTGGCCAGGTCCTGACGAGCTGTCATGCCTCTGGCCTAAGGAGGCTTTATCGTTGCCTTAAGCAAGCCCTGTCTACCCACTGTTCCTGAGTGTGGCAGTTAACACACCTTTGTAATGATCTGTATTCCAATCGTAGAGATTTCTCTGCCTTGCGTTCTCTCACCTCCATGTAATCTTATGTTCCTTCCTTAATTCCAAATCCATAAAAGAAACTGCAAAACTGTCATTCCCTGGAGTATTTGAGATCTTGCTTCCAAGGCACGTTGTCAATCTGGCTCAAATAAACTCCAGTAAACTCTTATAAAATTTTTCTACAGGTGTGGGTGTTTTCTAATGTCAACAGCACTGAGGACAAGTGGAACAGGGAAACCGAGACAGACAGTTAAAGCAGTTTACAGCTACCTAGTAAATTGTAAGATCCTTTCTTCCCTAACCTAGGTCGCTTAAGAGTAAATGGTTTAGACGGGGCCAGCCTGCTCAGTTGGTTAGAGTATCGTTCCCATGTACCAAGGTTGGGAGTTCCATTCCATCTGAGGTCAGAGCACAGACAAGAATCAACCATAAATAAGTGGAAAAACAACAACAGTAATGAAAGAGCAAATGGTTTATACTTCTCTCCAACCAGAGGGTAAATAACTTAAATCAACTACTCAGAGGATAGATAGCAAAAATCCAATTAGTGCCATTTGTGCCAACCATAACCAAGGATGGATAAAATTAAAGGAATAAATCTTATTTTTGTGCATCGGCATAAAACTGATGAATATTCTGTTGAGATCTTCCCGAAAGAAGTCCCCTAAACTCCTAGGTTTTAAAACCCTCAAGATGAAGGGCCCAGTGTGTGCTCTCCCTCCCAGGAGCCCACCCACACCTCCCCTTCCCCACAAGCATGCATCTCCTGAACTCTAAGGGACCCCATGAGACTTGCAACCAGGGGAGCAATGGGAAGCCACAGCTCGCCCCAGGCTGACCCCCTGAACCTGTTCCCCAGGCCCCTTTCCTCTGACTGTCAGGCGTGCTGACAGCAGCCCCACCTTGGCTCACTTCTTCCCTAGGACGTTTCTGAGCCACGGCAGCCCCGCCTAGTCGCTCTCCTGGTGCTTCTTCCATGCTAGGCCCTCCCCTGTCTCACTGTCCCCAGCTTTAATGAACATCGTGAAACCTTCCCTGCATGAATCAAGAACCCACACATCAGCACCGGAGGCAGGTCCACGCCGGTACCGGTACCACTGTCTCTCAGCTGGAAGGGCCGTCAGCAGCAGCTCGGCCAGGACGGTGCGCTCCAGGTCCGCCAACGTTTAGACCCCTGCTGCACTACACTGCACTAACCCCATCAAGGGAGAGCCCTCCCTCCTCTTTGCCTTCTCCCTCTTCTCAGGCTCAACTGCGAGCTCTGTGGCTGAAGGAGGTGCCCGAACACCCCACTCTACTTCTCTCCGAACCACCGCACACCTGGTCAGGACTCCTGTGCCGGCTTCCATGTGGTCCTCTACCTCCTCGCTATCCCCCACCCCCCCGCAAACCACACTGCGGAAAGAGTGAGCTCTCTGACTGTGACCATGTCACGTCCCCACCTGCCCAGGATCTTTCAAAACACATTAAACCTGTCCCTTCTGCCCTTAAGATAAAATCTAAAATGTTTAAGGCCTTTTTTGACTACTCGTCTCCAGACTTCTCTGCCCACCAAGTGCCTCCACCCACACACCCTCTGCTCCACATCTCCATAGACCTTCCCAGGGGTCTCTGGCCTCAGCGGAGGCTGTGTCCCTCCTTCCCCATCCCTTCATCTAACAGCTGCTGTGTCAGGTTCTAATGACTTAATTCTAACTCATACCCTCTTTCAAGTCTCTGCTTAAAGGTGAGCCTCCAGAAAGCCTCTTCTAGGTTTTCTCCTTTGTATTCTGGCACGTGCCCAACGCGAAAAGCTTCTGTGCCTCTCAAAACGGCTGCGGACAGAAAGTTAACTGCTGCCGCCGCAGCCATCCCCCTCAGTGCGCTCCTCGGGGAGCTCCCTTCGAACCCGGCACACCTGGTTTCTGTATTCTGAACTGGGCCAAAGACCATGTGAAGACTTCAGAAGATGATTCAGAAAAAACTTAAAGACTTTCCCCTCAGGAGGGCTGCTGGGTGACTTCGAGGCCAGGGCAGATGCTGCAGCTGGTGAACAGCTGCGGCCGCAGCACCAGGCCTGTGGGGGGCCCTGCGAGATATGGACCCCGCTCCGTCCCCAGCCATGCCCCAGGCCGTCCAACAACTGTTCTCATCACTAGCTCTGGTCCCAGAAGCACTGGGGCCCAGTCCACTGGCACTGCTTGTTACCTTCATTTACAGTTACTGGTATTACAAATATCAACTCATTCAGTCCTCAAAACAGCCCTATTAAGCTGATGACACTGTAATTACTCCCAGTTTATAGATGAGGAAACTTGCCTCACAAAGCTACAAGTGGTGAAGGCAGGATTTGAAGCCTGTGAACCAGGCAGCCGGCCTGGCTCCAGAGTTCACACTCATCGCCACGGCGCTGCACAGTCACTCCTCAGCCCCCGTTTCTCAGAAACTCATGTGGGCAAAAAACAGAGTGCAGAGGTCAAGAGCTCTGCCTTGGTTTACAACAAAAGCTACAGCAAAAGTGAAATGCAGGGTGCTGGACCAGACAGAAAATCCTACTGGGGGAAGAGAAGGTGAAGCCTGACCCCTATCTCACACCATATACAAATCAATTCCGGCCCTGGCTGGTTAGCTCAGCTGGTTAGAGCATCGTCCTGATGTGCCAGGATCGTGGGCTTCATCTCAGGTCAGGGCACAAACAAGAGGCAACCAATTAATGCACAACTAGGGGAATGCACAACGAATCGGCACTTCTCTCTCTCTTCTTCCCTTGCTCCCTCCTCCCTTCCTACCTTTCTCTAAAATCAACTTTTTAAAAAAAATCAATTCCAGATGGATCATAGATCTCAGTGAAGATAAAACATTAAAGTTTCTAGAGATAACAGAATAGCTTCATGACCTTAAGGGAGACAAAGATTTCTTAAAGAAGGCATAAAAAGCACTAAACATAAAGGGAAAAATGATAAACTTGATTTCCTTAAAATCTAGTCATCAAAAACACAATTTAAAAAAAGCACATAAAACTACAAAAAAATCCCACAATTAAGAGGATGAAAAATCAAATATAGAATGAAGACATACGTGTGTGTGTGTGTGTGTGTGTGTGTGTGTGTATCTAACAAGACTCATACTCAGATATAAAGAATTACTACAAATCAATAATAAAAGGGGGGAAGAACATAAAAAAGTAAAAAAACATATTCTGGCACTTCACAAAAGTGCCAATGGTCATCAAAACACATGGAAAAGCACTCAACACCTCATGCAATCAGGGAAATGCAAATTAAGCCCACAATCAGAAGGTCCCACTCCATGGATTACTGGAGTGTTAAAGGTCCTACAAAGTCAAAAGTCACCCTGAATAACTGAATCAACATATGACATGCTTTTCTGATACAGATTTACAAAACAACTGTCTGTCCCCAGGAGATCTCTGTCCCTAGCAGATTTCTGTCCGCTGTGCCTCTAAGGCTGGCACACAGAAAGGAAGGACAGAAACTGGTATCAAAGTTGGCACTACTTAATTTCTAACAAGGCTATTCTGAAAAATCAGTCCAGTACTCACAGTGCGAGTCTGAAACAGTGCCTGTTAGAACTCAAGTAAATGACGCCCAGGTCCTAGGTCTATCTCAAGCCACCACCCCCGGACGAACAAACTTAGCCCTGCCTACCTCATCCCAGACTACTCTGCCCTTTGCTCTCCGGGCTCCAGGTGTCTAGCCTCTGCCTTTCTGATTCTTAAACACACAAATTTGTTTCCACCTCAGGGCCTTTGCCCTGGTCCTCTGCCTAGAACATTTTACTTCTGATTCTTTATATTGCAAGCAAAGAGGACAAGTAGAGTGGGTGAGAGAAAAAGCAAAAAGCAAACTTCCTATAGGAGAGTCAAAGACCCGGGGGTTGAGAAAGGGACCAGCTTTCCTTACTCAGCAGTCCCAGGTGGAGGGGGTCAGCCTGAGGCCAAAGTTGACATCAAGGAGGCTTTCTGTCAACAAGATGGCTGTGAAGCAGGTTACAGAGGGGACTAAGCGTGCCACATATCCACCTGAAATTCCAGGATCTTTGTCTATTGATATGCCACATAAAATAGATAAGAATAAAATGGAAAAGAGAAGGTCTGTATGTTCTAACAAAGATGTGCCCATCGAGCCAGTCTGAGTCCAGGTCTGGTTTAACTAACTTAAACTAGGGTTTTTCAGACTTTTTCAGTGTGTGTTTGCGGGGGTGTGGGGGGCGGGGTGGGTCCCAAACACCCGGCAAGAGGCTGGCCCTGAAGCTGAGTTGGAAGGAAATACTGAACCAGAAAACCCATTGCAGAAGGAAAGCCAGTTCCAGAGGCACCAGGTTTTGAAACTCTACCTCTAATGACAGACCCCAAAGGTGCTGATATCCAACTTTGTCCATTCCAAAAGAATAGAGGAAGCCCAGCACAGACATAAGAGGAAAAAGACAAAAAGAAACAAAACAAAAAAACAAAAACCCAACAAAACAAAACCACACACACAACCCTAGCGGAATGAAAAATCAAAGCCAAAATTTTTCACAGCATGCCATAGTTCCCCTAACCTGTTATAAAAATAAAACCCTATCTTCATCCCATTTTTTCTAAAGTCAAAGTCATGGTGCTGGTCTCTAACAGCCAAAGCCTCCCTGCTCTACCACAGCTAGCTCTCAAATGAATATCCTACCAGTCAACATTCAAAGGTCAAGGGGAGACGACGCCCCAATCTGAAGTGGCAAAGCTAGAAATATCTTTACCTCCCCCAACCACTCCCTATCCTAGTCTTCCCACCTTGGTGCAGGCTTCCTCACCCTCTCGGGCTTTACCTATTCTGTCTTCAACCTGCCCTACATATCCAGTAAGTCACCAAGTCCTATAAACAAATCAAGTAGGAGACAGTAAGTCAAAATGCTTGTGAAGGGACAGGTCTAGTATTTAGAGGGAAATGTATAGTTTTAAATGCTTATACTAGGGGTGGGGGAGGAAGCCTAAAATGAGCTAAGGTAATACAAAATAAACACAAATGAAGTAGAAAGAGGAATATCGTGAAGCAGACATTACAAAGAAAACAAACAAAAACGAGGGGATCTTCAAGGACCACCAGAAGGACAGTTCTTTGAAAAGGTTAATCAGATTGTGCCAATGTTTCCGTAAACCATAGCGAAGCAATATAAAAGTGAGTTATTGTTATCCACTGGAGGGAACTTCAAATAAAAAGCCTTGAAGTAATAGTTTCCTTTTGGAAAGGGCTTCTCAGGTTCAGTGCCACTGACATTTTGAGCTGGATAACTGTATGTAGGAGGGGGCTTCCCGTGCAGTGTAGGATGTTTAGCAGCACCCCTGGGTTCTAGCCACAAGGTACCAGGACCATCACTCCCCCATCCCTTAAGTTCTGATAACCAAAAATGTCTTCAGATACTGATAATACTGATAATCTTCAGATACTAAGATAAACTGTCCCCCGGGAGGTAAAATTATCCCAGGTCAGAACCACTGCTCGAGGAAAACAAAAGGGCCACTTCACAATATACCAACTAAGACTAGATTATTCATAGCTATTCCTAATTTAAGCGTAGCTGGCCAGTTAGTCTCTCTCCCGGTGCTGCTTCTATCCTAGGCCCTTCCTTTTCACTGTCCCCAGCTTCAGTAAACATACTCGAAAGAAAGAAAGGGCGAGAAGCTGGCTGCTCTGCCTACAGGACTGTGGGATGACCAACGGGCCAAGGCGGCAAGGGTAAGGCCAAAGAGCTAGGCAGGTCGTTTCAGGTGCTTCGGCAAAGCTGCACGGAGTGTTCAAGATGAGAGGGCCAGAAAAGCTGCAAGAGCTAAAACTGGGGCAGACCTGCCACGAGTAACAGAAGGACCACTTATATTGGGGAGGGGGGCAGTGCATAGCTCCAACACTATAGTGAAACATAAACGTGGCCCTTGAATCAAACTCCAAGAACTTAAATACCCTAGCAGAGCAAGGGAAGGAAACAGTACCTATCGGACAATTTTTATCACACCACACACTTCATAAACAATGAAAAGAAACCATTTGAAATTTTCAAAAAATTATTTCCCCTGAGAATTGTATAAATATTCTTTTTAAAACATTCCAATGCACAGCTGCACTATTCTGAGACAAATCACAATTAAATCCTCATCACTTCTAATAAATAATAGTCAAGTCCCCAGAAGCATATAATTTTTGAAAAATTAAGGACCTGACAAAGAGAAAAGGATTCCAAGAAACCAAGAGGGGAAAAAACAAGATATATATAAATATATATATAAAATCTGTCTGGAAAAACTCCAGCCATTGTTAATATAACAAGAACCATTTGCGCGACATCAATGTAACCTAGCAGCCAAGGAGAGCAGACGTGAATGTGCATATGTGAACAATGATGACTTCACTGTACTAGTCAGTGGGGGTGGAAGACGCCGTTGAGTGAGCACGTGTACTATATGGCCAACACATTCAAAGTGGCTGAGCAAGTAGAGCAACGAATCTGCATCAAATTTTGCGTTAAACTTGAACATTCCTCTGCGGAAGCTATTCAGGTGATTCGGAAGGCCACAGCTATGGGCACCTGGTGATTGGCAGCTTCATCACAACAATGCACCTGCTCACACATCGCGTCTTGTGCAGGGCTTTTTGGCAAAACACCAAATCTCCCAGGTGACTCAGTACCCCCTACAGCCCAGATTTGGTGCCCTGTGACTTCTGGTTTTTCCGAAAACTAAAATCACCTTTGAGAGGGAAGAGATTTCAGACTGCCGATGAGATTCAGGAAAATACAACAGGGCAGCTGATGCAATTAGGCTGTGTGCGGTCCCAAGGTGCCTGCTGTGAAGGGGACTGAGGTGTCACTGTCCCATGTACAGTGTTCCTTCTATCTTGCATCTTCTTCTGTAAATGTCCCTATGTTTCATATCCCATGGCTGGGTTTCTGAATGGAATATAGACCCATTATACTCACCACCAGCACCTAAAATCCAAACTAAGCCTGACATGAGTTCTAGGGCCACCTGAAAATATAACTCCGAGAACCTAAATGATAAAAAGCAAAAAGTGATGCAGGGACCCTAACACCATCTTAGGAACTATGAGAGCCAAGCAAGACAGTCTAACAGTGCCCCCTCACATCACTATCTCCCCTTATCTCTACTCATTCTACTTTATAGGAAGGAAGTACCAGAAGGAGCTGGGCGGAAACTCCAACTGAAAAGCTAGCAATGAACAGCAAATGATGCTGTCAGGAGAAAAAACAACTAAGTGTAATCTCCCTGCCAGAGAGGACATGAAAAGAGGGAGAGACTTCTAGGTAGTCTAAATGAGGGAGGACTGATCCCTGAACCATATGGCAGCTGCTAGGAGAAAGGAGAACTGAGAGCAGTCCCATCCGTGAAGGACAAGGGCTGACGTTCACTCTCCCAGAGTCTGGAGAACGTCAGGAGCACGTTCTCCTGGGCTCCTTCAGATGCGAGCAGTGACAATCTAATGCAATAGGCCATTCCACCAGAGTGGTCTGTTAGACCCCAAAACTCTATTCCTCCATCAGTACAAAGCTTACAGACAATTAAATCCCATGCCATGAAAGGTGAGAACTGAGAAGCCCTATGCGTGGCCAGATGATCTCACAGAGGCTGAAGATGAAAAAAAAAAAGCCCAATGCCACTTCAGCAAGTTGGGGCAAAGGACAGTGTGAGGCGAGCAAACCAGACAGGAGTGCAGAGAGGGCCTACCAGCTACAGCAGTGCAGCTGTCGTCCAGTAGGAGCGACTGACAGTCACGGGAAGGGACAGGGAGGCACAGGAGCAATGCGAGCTACGGTGAGCTTTCTGGAGCAGTGAACCCGCCTGAGAGTCTCTCCCCAGGAAATCCCCTCATGTCCGCACAAGAACTGTGAGTGTAATTTCAGGAAACAGGCAGACCTGTCACTGTTATCCCCCATGCCTACCTGTGACCACCTCATGGGTCCGTGACCCTGGACCACAAAGTGTGGTCACAGTGACTCTGCCACAGACTCCTCCATAACTTGGGCAAGTATGCCCCACTCTCCAATCTTGGGGCCCGAGTCTGCACGTTTGTCAAAGAGCTAAATAAATGCTAAAGGCACATCCAGCAGTAAAGGGAGGCTTACACAGAACAACCCATTTCCTAAGAAGGGGCATACGAGTTCGTTGTTGCTGTGTTTCCAATGTCTTCTCACGATGGTTGGCCTAAGAAATCCAAGTGGAAACACCATGCTCGGCCAGCAAAAATTCCCTTAGAAGGAAAGATAAGGCAACCTCTGTCACCCACTAGGGCCACTCACCGTCCAGCAGGTCTTCCTCATCATCCCTGCTGTGCTCCTCCACTGCCACCTCCTCCTCCTCCTCCTCCTCTTCCGCATCCTCCAGCTCCACGTCCGGGTCCAGGTCTGGATCGCTCCCTGAGGCGGATTCGTCTGACATGGCTCCCAGAGGTCCTCAGTGGGCATTACCGACTCATGGTCCACTACAGGGGTCCTGGGAAGAAGACAAGGGGCATCAGAATCACCAAGGGCTTCACTGAAGAGCACAAATCTCTTTGAGAGAAAATGCCGTGGGTGAATTCCCTGGAGCCTAGGTAGGGCAAGCTAACCATACCCAAATTTCAGCCTTCCCCACAAGGGTACTGGCCCTGAGCTATGTTTCGGTGACTCTTTGCCCATCTTGGAATCCCCATTTGTTCATTCTTTCGTGTATAAACTGTTCCCTAAGCACCAGCTCTCTCTATCTATACATACCTATACATACACATACGGCTCTATAAGCGTAGACACTCCACCAGGTTTTGGGGACATAACACAAAGCAGAACAAACCATGCGGGGGGTGCTGGAGGGTGTTCTGTGCCAGAAGGAGTTGCTATTTTAAATAGGGGCGGGCAGGGAAGTTATCATTGAACAGAGGCCAGAAGGAGAGTGTTTCAAGCAGAGTGGGCAGCAAGGGCCAAGCCCTGGAGAGGGAGTAACTGGGAGTGCTCAGGAAACGGGGAGTGGGTCCTGCCTTGGAGTTCAAAGGAGACAGTCCATGCTCCAATCACCTGAAGGAAGGGCTTTCAGCGGGCAGCTGGCTATCTGTCACACTGTCACTGCTCCGTAAGCACGTGGGAGCCTCAGGCTCCCCATGGCTCAGAAGGCCCCTGTGCCCACCTCTGCTCTCAGGCTCTGTTCTATCTCTGGGCCCAGTTCCAGCTCCACTGCTTCCAAAAAGCCTTTGCCAACTGCCCTATACTTCTGGGATCACAGTGCCTCCTCTGAACTCCATTAGCCATAGTGACCACGGGGACCTTCATGGAAGGCTTTGTATGGTCTACCTGGCAAAGTGGTTTGCTTTCTTTGGTTTCTCACCTCCTGGCCCAACAGTAAACCCCTAAGGGCATTGATTTAACTGAAGCTAGAAGCACGTCCTATTCAGATCATTCATTCACCCATTCATTCATTCACTCATTCTCTCACATTCACGTTCACGTGCCCATTTGCCAGCCTGCTCTATCTATCATGTTTAATATGTGTAGGTACCGTGCATGACTATCGTCTGCCTATTCCTCTCTCTACTTTACTATTAGCTGTAAAGGTCATTTCTTGTTGAGGGGAAAAAAAAAGGGTAAAGAGAAAGCTAGACGGCCCTGGCCACGTAGCTCAGTCGGTTAGAGTGTTGTCCTCATACACCAAGGTTGCGGATTTGATCTCTGGTGCGAACACATAGAGGAATCAATCAGTAAATGCATAAATAAGCGGAGCAACAAATCAATGTCTCCCCCCCACCTCTAAAATCAATCAATCAATAAAAAATTTTAAAAAGCTAAGTGGGTTGCTCTGTGATAAAGCAAATATAGCGAAATGTTAACATTAACATAAAGATTCACTGACCAGTTCTTTTAATTTTTCCATATATTTCAAATTTTTCATAATAAAATGTGGGGGAGAAACACAAGGAAATAGTCTTTTACAAGACAAACTGCTGCAGACAACCACATCAACAATGAAGTCATCCTTATATTCCTCCCAAGTCCCAAAATAAAAAGTGAAACACAAGTCTCTAATTAGTCAACACAAAATACTATTTCAGAATTGAAATCTCTTATAAAGTGCAGACACAGCTTGAAACAGAACTTCTATAATATGTTCTCCTGAACAGAAAGAGAAACAACATGAAGCAAGCCGGCTCCTTCAGGGCTTTGGAAAACCAGAACTTAAGTTTAAGCTGCTCAGTTTAAAGCCCCAGGAGTTATGAGTGTGTATGTCCCACATGGGTCATGTGCTTAGCCTCTCAAAACAACTAAGGCAAACAACAACTGTGAAACGATTCAGTAATAAAATTTAAATTTTAGCATCAATATCACACTTCCCAAAACACCTACAAAGGGCACTAAGATCCAGGGAAAAGAGATGATGCACAAATACAAATTCATGTAACTCATGCTGAGCTGCCATTCACTGAGGGACGGAGCAGATTTCAAATCTGAAGCAATGACTCTCTTATGTTCTTAGTTCATTGGGTTTTAGACAGGAAGTAGTAAGTCAATGAGATGTCAGCAGCTTTGAAAGTGAAAAATTTTTCTGAATATTAGTATGATAATTCATCACTACTGACTCTGGAACTCAGTTTCCTAATCAGCACAGCCCCTGTCCACCTTAGGCTGCTGTGAGATGTGTTTTGTTTACAGTGTGCTTGACTGATTATGGAGTGGTTTTTACAGGACAGTTTTTAATTAGCAAGTACCTTTAGATACTCTGAATGCCTGTCATTTTAGACATGAAATTGTGTGGCAGTGGAAGAATGTCAATTACCAGGAGGTGAGTGGGAATGAGGAAAAGCCTCCTGTAAACCCCCAGTTAACAAACACCTTCAAAACCTCAGCCCCAAGCTCCTGGTAGAAACAAACATCAATTAAACATCTAACAATCACACGTGTTACCAGAATAGGAGACACTGGTCCAGCCTCCTACTCAAAATGTTGTAACAGCAGAGGATACTTTAAAATGGTACCCAGGCCTTCAGATGCCCATAACAGAGAAGCTGGGAAGTGATGAATTTTTAAAGTCCCACCAAATTTGGTTTTGCTCTTCCGTTCCCTTCCATGAGCCACTAAATTTTTTACAGAGGTGACAAAATGAATTCTTTTCTCAGCCATTTAGAACCACAGCAACTACCTAGAGGCAAGTTTTGCTGTTACTGATCTTAAAAACGCAACAAAGGGAAAACGGCAGAGGGAAGATGATCCTGAGGACAGCAGTAGCACAGTCTACCATACTCTGCCTCTAAGGGGTCCCAACCCCCCACAGAGACACTTCCATGTGGGCACAGCCCTTCAGAACACAGGGAAGGCAATGGAGAAAAAAAACTAAAGAAGATACAAATAAGTGGAAGCACATACCATGTTCATGGATAGAAAGAATTAACATCATTAAAATGTCCATACTACCCAAAGCAATCTATAGATTCAAAGCAATTCCTATCGAGATATCAATGGCATATTTCACAGAACTAGAACAAATATTCCAAAAATTTATATGGAACCACAAAAGACCCTGAATAGCCACAGCAATCTTTAGAAAGAACAAAGTCAGAGGAATCACGCTACCTGATATCAAACTATATACTACAAGGCCATAATAATCAAAACAGCCTGCTACTGGCATAAGAA
The DNA here is from genome assembly GCA_004026545.1 of Mormoops blainvillei. Classification (NCBI taxonomy): domain Eukaryota; kingdom Metazoa; phylum Chordata; class Mammalia; order Chiroptera; family Mormoopidae; genus Mormoops; species Mormoops blainvillei. The sequence goes on along the minus strand of PVJD01008063.1, from coordinate 4,812 downwards.
CAGGCATACAGATCAATGGAACAGAACAGGTTGATATTAAGATCAGTTGATATTTGACAAAGGAGGCAAGCACATACAATGGACTAAACATAAGTCTATTCAGTCAATGGTGTTGGGAAAATTGGACAGATATGTGCAAAAAAATGAAACTAGACCACCTTCATAATTGTACTCCACACAATAATAAACTCAAAAATGGATTAGACTTACTCATAAGAGACTTAAATGTTAGATTCAAAACCATAAAAATCCTAAAAGAAAACACAGGCAGTAAAATCTGACATTTCTCATAGCAATGTTTTTTTCTGATAGATCTCCTCAGGAAAGGGAAACAAACAAAAAAAAAGATGAATGAATGGGACTACATCAAACTAAAAAGATTTTGCATAGCAAAGGAAACCATCAACCAAACGAAAAAACAACCCACTGAATGAGAGAACATATTCATCAATGATCCATCTGATAAGGGGTTAATATCCAAAATTTATAAAGAACTTAATATGACTCCACTCAAAAAAACACAAGAATCCAATTTAAAATGGGCAAAGGACCTGCTGTATTTTGCTGTATATAATGTGCACCCACATTTCATGCACATTACACATGGGATTATTGCATCCGCTGTTATGCCTGTGGTATGTAATTATTACACCCATGTATAATGTGATCCTTCCTTTTCTCTCAAAAATTTGGGCAAAAAAGTGCGCATTATACATGGCAAATACAGTAAATACACACTTCTCCAAAGAGGGCAGACAGATGGCCAATAGACACATGAAAAGATGATAAGTTCACTAATCATCAGAGAAATGCAAATTAAAACCACAATGAGATATCATCTCACATCTGTCAGAACAGCTATATCAATAATAAATCAACAAACAAGTATTGTCAAGGATGCAGAGAAAGGGGAGCCCTCAGGCATTGTTGGTGGAAAGGCAGGTTAGTGCAGGCACTGTGGAAAGCAGTATGGAGTTTCCTCAAAATATTAAAAATGGAGCTGCCTTTTGACCCAGCAATCCCACTTCTGGGAATACATCTAAAGAAACCCAAAACACTAATTCGAAAGAATAAATGCACCACCTACTCACTGCAGTATTATTTACAATCACCATGATTTGGAAGCAGCCCAAGTGCCCATCAGTAGATGAGTGGATAAAAAAGCCGTGGTACATTACACAATGGAATATTACTTGACTGTAAAAAAAGAAGGAACTCTTATCTTTTGTGACAGCATGGATGAACCTGGAGGATATTATGCTAAGGGAAATAAGACAGTAAGAGAAAGATAAGTACCAAATGATTTCACTTATATGTAGAATCTGATAAACAAAATAAACTAACGAACAAAATAGAAAGAGACTCAGAGGGAGAACAGACCGGCAGCTGTCAGAGGGGAGGGGGGTTGGGAGGCTGGGCAAAAAAGGTGAAGGGATTAAGAAAAAAAAACAACCACCACGTCACAGACACAGACAACAGTGCGGTGATGACCAGAGGGATGGGGAGTGAGGGGGGAGGTGGGTAGTAGAGGATAAAGAGGGATAAATGGTGATGGAAGGAGACTTGACTTAGGGTGGTGAACACACCCAGTACAACATATGCAGGTGACGTATTGTTGTACTGTACACTGGAAACCTGTAAAATTTTATTAACCAATGTCACCCCAATAAATTCACTTACTTAAAAAAAAGTTAAAAGTACAAACTCCCTGAGATCAGGGCAATGTCTTACACTAAGTCTGTATGTCCCACACAACAGTATGTGTAAAATGTGTTCAATAAATACGTACGGAATGACGGGGGAAAAAATGAGCTCTTAGTAGAGCTATTAAACAGACATGATTATATTTCCTGATTGTGAAAATTATTCTATAGTTATACAAGAAAATGTTCTTAGGAAATGCACAATAAAGTATTTAGTGGTAAAAAATAAATAACCTTCTAAAATATAGTTAACAAAGAAGATAATATAATTATCTGTTCCTAGTTCTCCGAAGATTTGAGCACTTAAATACAAAAATATTTTATTTCAAGGTATAGATTCGAAATATTTCTCTTTGGCTAATTAGTAAAAAATTCATAACAAACTTCTTTTACTTTAAAACATAATAACTTAGGGTTAAAAAGGCTAATTAGGCCTCCCAGCATCCCCATGTGTAGACAGGATGTCCTCTTGCTGGGGGGTAGGCCTCTCACTCTTCCCCTGGGCCCAGCAGGAACTGGAACCATCTCTGAGGCAAGTTTCACTTGGGTTCCCTCTGGACAGCACTAGGTCTGATCAAAGTCATACACAAACGGCACCCCACAGGCAGGTGGAAATTAGACTCGCCAGCTTGCCTCCCCTTCACTGTGTAGATGTGGCCCAGTTCTGAACAGTCTTCTAAGGAGACTTATGTAATCTATCCTAGATTACGCGTTTCACTGTTCCTTTACAGCCCAGGTTATTCAACCTGTGCCTCGTTCAGACACACACTTCAGCACTGTATCTATAGAATTAAGCAGCTTAAGACTCATACCACTGAAACAATCGGAGTTGCTTAAGTAACCTTGCCCTGTAAGTCTCTCTGTAGTCTAACACTGGACATAAATGCTAAAGAAAACAACGACATCTGAATATTAGCAAAGATAAGTGGGAAAGAAAGTGTGCACTTGACCCAAAGCCAATATAGTGAAATAGAAAAAGGCTTCTTTCACACTAATACTGTAACTTCTTTGGGGGAAAACATACGCAGTCTGGACAAAACTCAGGCTATAGGTTTTACAAGTAAGAAGAGAAGCTGCAGGGAACCTCATTTCTATAGACAGGTAATAACGGATGTTAACCCTTGGGAGCAAGGGCCACCTGCCAAAGACTGGAACGTGGCCTATGTGTGTGCCACAGATACATTAAAGTGCCATTCCATGGAGACAAGGCCAAACTTTATTACAACAGGAAGGAGGTACAGAAACCAAAATAATTCACACAGGGACCTTAGGGCCAGGAGATATTGTCACAGTGGAGGGGACGAAGGGCAAAGGCTGAGATGAAGCAAAAGCTTAAAAAAATATCTCAAAGGAAAAAGCGTTATCGTTACTTTGGAGAAAGAACGGCCAAAGGGAAGGGCAGCAAGGTGAGCCAGTGCAGGGCCTGAGCACTTCCTGAGAGGCAGACACCATGCCAGGCCCCGTGGCGGCGACACACACACGCCTCAGAGGAAGACCCAGAGGAAGGGCAAGAAGCTATAAGACCACCTAACTCCAAAACAGAAAGAATCAACACAAATGTCATTTTTGGACAACAAAGAAGTCTGTGGCAGTTGAATAAATACCAAATCACATCTAATCATATTTTTAAACAAATGATATCCCTAACACAAAAATGAAAACTGACATTATTGCTCTACTAAAAAATTTACAAAGCATTTCGTTCCCTAATTACACTAAACGTCTGCCCGAAACACACCACACCCCCTTACTCCCCGGTGTCCAAGGGTGCTCCTCCACCCCAGTACAATGAAAAGTGCAGTCTGGGCTGCACAACTTCTCTCAGACCAGGGTGAGGCTGCACCCTGGAATTAAACCCCAATGCTTCCTCTTCAGCACCCACTGGGCCATCTTACAACAGGTGGCACCACTACCCAGAACAATCTAGTTGACTGAGAGTGAAGACTAAAAGTGGAGCATCTAGAGACACTGCAAATCTCAAGGACAGCGACTCCGGGCCTGCTTTTAAGCAAGAAGGGTAATGAAGTTCCCATCTTCTGGTCTTTCAGTCAACAAGTAGTTATTAAACATCTTGTGGCCTATTCTCAAGTGGACACTGCCACAGCCCTGCAGCCAACAAAAAATGCCCCCGAAAGAAAAGGGAAGTGAGTGACAAAGGAAGGACAGGATGAGAACCTAAATGTCCCTCCTGCTCAGCACAGCATGCAAGGATGAGGCATGCAGCTTACCGTTATGTAACAGCGAAGCCAAACAAAAGGCCCAGCTAGGTCGACGGTGGCATCCACAAAGCATTACAAACCCAGGGCTAGCCGTGCTAATCGATAAACTACTGACCAACCCACATCATAGCTCTTTCCAGAATCCCATCATCTCTCCCATTAACCAAAGACAAAAGCACTGGCTTCCACACAAACAATTCTGACAGGACGATCTTAAGACAGTCCTGCCCTTAATGGAGTTTACACCAAGTTATTTTTGCACCAGCTTGGCTATGACACACTAAGCCTGCCTCTACTTAGATTTTTTGATTTGATATTAGTATTATACAAACTGTATTTTACTCTTTATAATAAATATTGAAATTATAAGAATAATTACCTATTTTGAGCTTGGACAGGGGCTTCTAAAAAATGCCACTCATATGAAAGGATGGGTAGTACCCATGTGACTTTACAAATGCCTTTGGCATTGCTATCTTGATCAAGAACTATAAAGTACATTCCATTTCAGAATTAACACAAACCAAGATGAAGTATGCCATTTTATAGCTTCCCAACTGATTACACTTTTGAGGCAAAAAGCTGTAAAATTATCTGCTAAAGAAATTATTAACTGAGAGTACTTGAATATTGGGTACACTAGAGTCAGGACGTCAGGCCAGCACCAAAGGAAGCCTCCAGGGCAACAGCCCAGCCCTAGACACTGGCCAGTGGAAACCAATGTGAGAGCATTACAACGAAGAAGGTCCATCTAACAAACTGGGAAAGGACTTTCTGCTTGGCACCTTGTAGACGGGAGGCCCTGCAAATTCTCCCACTGCAAAACATCTAAAAACAGATCAAATTATAATAAGCATCCATTTTAAAAACACAGCTGTTTTAACACACAC
>PVJD01008062.1:0-76687 GCA_004026545.1 Mormoops blainvillei | reverse complement strand
GAGAAGAAAACATCCAACCAGTGATTGAAACTTTGGTGTACGGGACAACGCTCCAACCTAGCCACCTGGTCAGGGCATGTGTTGTTTTGTTTTTTTAAATGTACTTATTTGTAGCCCTGGCTGGTGTGGCTCAGTGGACTGAGTGCTGGCCTGGGAACCAAAGGGTCGCTGGTTCGATTCCCAGTCAGTGCACATGCCTCGGTTGCGGGCCAGGTCCCCAGTAGGGGGTGCACAAGAGACAACAACACACTGATGTTTCTTTCCCTCTCATTCTCCCTCCCTTCCACTCCCTCTAGAAATAAGTAAATAAAATATTTTTAATGTATTTATTTTTAGAGAGAAAGAGAAAGAGAGAAACATCAATTTGTTGTTCCACTTATTCCTTCATTGGTTGAATGTGCCCTGACTGGAGATCCAACCCACAACTGCGACAATGCTCTAGCCACCTGAGCTAACCAGCTAGGACCCCAAAGGGTGCCTTTGGACGACTTCTTACTGACCGTGACCCCAGATTTGCTTGCTGGGCCCCTGTCCTTGGCCGACTCTCCAGCATCTTGTCCTTGGGAGGCACGGTGAACTCAAAGGACAGCTGCTACCACTGCTTTGCTGAGACCCTTTTTGTTGATTTGAGATCTTTTCTCTCTCTCTTTTTTTTTTAAGATGTTATTTATTTATTTTTAGAGAGAGGAGAAGGGAGGAAGAAAGAGAAGGAGAAAAACATTAGTGTGTGGTTGCCTCTCACATGCCCCCAGCTGAGGATTCTGACCTGCAACCCAGGCCTGTGCCCTGACTGGGAATCGAACCAGTGATCCTTTGATTTGCAGACTGGCACTCAATCGACTGAGCCACACCAGCCGGGGCCTTTTCTCATTTTTAAATGTAAGCTTTTACAGCTAACATTTCTCTTAGCTCTGCTTTCCCTCCATCTTATAAGTTTTAGTATGTCGTATTTTCATTTTCATTTGCTTCAACATATTTTCTAATTTCTCTTTTAATTTTTTCTTTGACTCATTGGTTGTTTAAGAGTGTGATGTTTGTTTCCACATATTTGTGAATTTTCCTATTTTCCTTCTGCTATTGGTTTCTATAAAAAAAGATGCTTTGTATGATTTCAATCTTTTTAAATTTCTGAAGACTTTTGTGTAGCCTAACATATGGTCTAGCCTAGAGACTGTTCTCTGTGCACTTGAGAAAAATGTTTATACTGCTGTTTTGTTTTTGGGTTTTACTTTATTTATGTTTTGCTGTTGATTGGAGTGTTCTGTATATGTCTTTTAGGCTCAACTGACTTTAAAAAAAACTTATAAAAGCAAAAGCTACATTAATCATAACTATATGGTACTGGCATGAGGACAGGCCCACAGACCAATGGAATAGAATAGAAAGACCATAAATAAATGCTCACATATATGACCAAATGACTTTTAACCAAATAAGGAAATAGAGAACTTGAATAATGTGTCCTTAGCATATTAATCATAGTTTTTTAAAAAAATTCCTGCCCTGGGTGGGTGGCCCAGTCAGGAACATCTCCCTGTGCAACAAAAAGATTATGGGTTCAATCCCCAGTCAGAGCACACACCTAGGTTGCAAGTTTGGTCCCCTGGTCGGGGTGAATACAGGAGGCAACCAATCTCTCCCTCTCTCTCTCTTTTTCTCCCCTTCTCTCTCTCTCTCTTTTCCTCTCTCTCTCTCTCCCCCTGCCTCTCTCTCAAGTGCGGCTAAAAAAATAAAAAAATAAAAATTCCCAATCTGATAATTCCAACATGCTTGCCACGCCCCAGTCAGGTCCCGCGCTTGCTCTGTGTCATCAAACTGTGTGTTTTGCCTTTTGGTATGCCTTGTAATTCTTATTCAAAGAGATATTTGATGTGCTGGGTAAAAAGGCTGGCGGTAAACCGGCCTTCATTGATGTGGCAATAAGGCGTGGGGGGAAGGGAAGTGTTTCGTAGTCTATGTCACCTGAAATAGTTCTCAGTGTTTAGCGAGGCTGTGTCCCTGGCTGTGAACTTCACCAGTGTGTCCTAGTTGTTTTCCGTCCTCTAGGTGGGACCGGATAGCTAGAGGGGGGTGGCACTGAGTATTTCTCTTCATTGAGGTTGGCTATGTTATAGGACAGGGGCCTGGCCCTGAGTAGAGCTGCCTGGGGCCAGCGCTAGTATGTGGGTTCCTAACCTCGGGTGGGAAAGATTTCACCACAGGAGTCCAGGTGACTGTGAGGGTGGGTTTATTAAAGCTGGGACAGTGGAGCAAGGAGGGGCTTAGCGCAGAAGCAGTAACAGGGTAACCCAGGGTGAGCTGCCTTCGCTCACTGGGAAGTCAGAGAAGAGAGGGCCTTGGGGACAGGTTGGGAGATGCTCTCACTGCCCGTTGCCGCCCTGGTTGCCATCTTGTGGGGACCCTCAGAGTTTAGGAGACCCGCCTGTTGGGGAAGGAGAGGGGGAGAGAAAGGCTCAAGTGTGCTTCTGAGGGGGCGGGCGGGAAATGGGCCCTGGGTCCTTTGTCTTGAGTTTTCTCTCTCTGTCTTGCAGGTGAGAACCTTAGGGGAGGTCTCAGGGGAGCTTTCGGTAGACTATTCATCAGTCTCTAGGTGTGTCCCTGAGGGCCCTGGTCTCCACTGATTGGTCAGTGACAGGGCAGGGGGCCGTCAGTCATTACAGCTGGTCCTGGTGTCATGCACCTGGTTTTGCAGCTTTTCTGGGCCCGGAGCTGAAACACAACTGGGTCCTAGATGTTGTCTCCAAGGAGGGGAGATTCGGTATCTGGCTGTAAATTGCTCGGCCACTTTGTTCAGCTACCTGCCTCAGTTTCCCTATTGCACTTGCCAAAGAATTTAGATTTTATTTATTTTTTGAGAGCTGGAAAGGGAGGGAGAAAGAGAGGAAGAGAAACATCGATATGAGAGAGAAATATTGCATGCCCCCAATCAGGGACCTGGCCTTCAACCCAGGTGTGTACTCTGACCGGGAATCGAACCTGCGATCTTTCAGTTTGCAGCAGGACCCAACCCACTGAGCCACACTGGCCAGGGCTCATTTGACATTTTACTTGTTAGGACAGAATGACACATTTCGAGCTCCAGACTGAAACTGAATCTCTATAATGTCTGTCTCTTCGTTGATATTCTCATTTTGTTTGTATATCGACCTGTCAAAATTCGCTCATCTTTTGTTTTCCTGATTTCGTTTAGTCCTCATCGATCCTACTTAAGACCGTTGTTTCAAAGTCTTTGTGAAATAGGTCTGAAGCCTGTGTTTGTTTAGGGTGAGTTTCTGGAGATTTATTTTGTTCCCTGGAATGAGTCACATTTCTCTGCTTTTTAAATATATATATATATTTATATATCTCGGGACAGTCTGTTCAAAACTGGGAACTTAAAAAAACAGGTACAGCCCTGACCAATGCGGCTCAGTCCGCTGTGGTGTTATCCCACGAAGCAAAAGCTTGTGGGTTCAATTCCCAGTCAGGGCATAGGCCCAGACTGCGGGGTCAGTCCCTGATCAGGGTGCCTCTGAGAGGCGCCCCATCGATGTTTGTCTCTCACGTCGGTGTTTTTCTTTCCCTCTCTTTCGCCCTCCCTTCCCCTCTCTCTACAAATAAATAAATAAAAATTTAAAAAAGAGCCCTGGCTGCCGTGGCTCAGCGGATCGAGCTTCGGCCTGCTAGTCAAACGGTCGCTGGCTCGATTCCAAGTCAGGACACATGTCTGGGTTGTGGGCCAGGTCCCCAGTAGGGGGCGCCCGAGAGGCAACCACACATTGATGTTTCTCTCCCTCTCTTCCTCCCTCCCTTCCCCTCTCTATAAAAATCTTTTAAATAATTTTTTTTTTTTAAACCAGGCACATCTTCCAGCCTTTGTGGACTGTTCCGGTGGGGGGAGGGGAGTGCAGCAGGGAGAACTTCAGCATAGAGGCTGCAGTTCTCAGGGCTCTTCTGGCCACGCAACTTTCTTAGGCTTGAGTGCACGAGCCCCCCCTCCCCGCCCCCAATTCCCCCGTATACGCAGCTGCTTTGTAAACAGTCTTACTCCTCAGGGCCTTACATGTTCTTCTGTATTTCTCTACCCCTAATCTCTAGCCCCTGGGTGTCCAGGGCGCTGGAGTCCCGCTCCAGCTTTTCACCATGCTCCCGCACCCACTGCTGCTTTCATTCGACTCCCACCGACGTCCAAACGGACGCCCCCTCTTCGCGTCAGCAGGCACCGGAGTCACACAGGACGGAAAACAGCCCCTCCCCCAGCCCGCAGACCAGTCAAACTCTGCAGACAACTTCCACTTTTTCCTTCCACCCTGAGGGAGGAACCAGAAATTAAGTGGCTTCCTCCAGCTGTGCCACACCAGGGAGGCGGTGGGCAAGGATGGTCAAAAATCCTCTGGAGCCGTGGTCAGCTAGCTCGGCTAGTTAGAGCGTCATCCCCATATACCAAGGTTGCGGGTTCTATCCCCGGGCAGGGCACATACAGGAGTCAACCAATGAATGCATCAATAAATGGGACAGCTGATGAGTGTCTCTCTCTTTCAAATCAATAAAAAAAAAAAAAGAAGAAGAAATGATTTTTTTAAATGCCTTGAAAATTTTCTTTGGAATTTGTTGAAAACAACTTTTTCCTGATTGTGCATCCCTTTGATGGCTACATCCTTACCTGGTTTCTGGAGTTCTCATGAAGCCCCTTTGGTCAGCACAGTGTTTACTGGGTGTTTCTGGGGCGGGGAGGGGTACCCGAGGGCCTAGAGTTTCCTGTTCTGCTATCTTGCTCACACCAGGCAATATGTTACCTTTTGTCATTGGCAAAATTACATACTGATTTTGAGATTCATCCATTTTGTGACAATACTTGGATCGGTCATTCTTTCCTTTGTATTAATTAGTAATATTTCATTGTATGAATGTACTACAATTTACCCATTTTCTTAGTTACATACTTTGAGCTGTTTCTCATTTTTTTACTATTATGAATAAAGCTCATAACAATGTTTATGTACAAGTCTTTGTATAGAGATAAATTTTCATTTATCTTTAGCTACATGATGTTTGATATTTTTTCATTATTGTTTAGTTCAACGTATTTTCCAATTTCCATAGTGATTTCTTCTGCAAGCGAAGAGATATTTCTAATATTGGGGCATTTGAAAAGTTATCTTTTTGTTACTACTTTTTAGTTGAATGTCCTGGTGGTCACAGAAAATTCTATCTGATTCTAACCCTTTGAAATCAGTGTACTGAGACCTGTTTTATTTCCTTGCATACGGTACATTTTGTGAATGTTACATATGTATTTCACACCTTTAATTCTCAGTAGTACCTGGAAAGTGAAGTATAAAGGCTTTGAACATCTCTCATTAAATACATAGGGGTATTATTTAAATCAGACAGGTTAATTGCTTCTTAAATTTTTCTTTACCTTTCCTTATTTTTGTGTCGGCCTGTCCTATCAAGTACTGAGAAAGGAATGTAAAAAACCTCTCATAATGAGGGTGTATTTGACTGTTACTTCTGATTCCATCAATTTCCCCCGAGGACTTCAGAGTTTATTTGGTGTATACACACTAATCATTATTATTTCCTTAATACATTGATGCACTTATCTTTATCAAATGCCCATTTTTATTGCTGACAATACTCCAGCTTTCTATTAGTATGTGCAAAGTAGGTTATTTTCCATTTTTTAATTTCAACCTCTTTGTGCCCTTATATTTAAAGCTCGTCTCTTTTAAACAGCATATATTTGGATTTTGTTGTTATCTGATGCGATAATTTCTGTGTTAATTGGAGTGTTTAGTCCACTTACACTTAATGTAACTACTGATGTGGGTGCATTTAAGCCAAACGGCTTGCTCTGCGTCTCTGTGTTGTGCTTTTTCGCTCGTTCTTTGCTGCCTTCTTTGGATTGAGTATATTTTAACATTCCGCTTTTTTTCCTCTCTTGCATTTTAGCTATTCCTCTTACTTTTTCGGTATTAATTGCTCTAGGGATTACAGTATTTTAAAATGATCCCAATATACCTTGAGTGTGTATTCTATCACTTCACCTACAATGCAAAACAAGCAAATAAACGAACAGGCAAACAAGACCTTTGGAAAGTAACTTTGACACTCAGTTCTGGGCAGTAACAAGGAGTAATTTGCTGATTGAAAATGTGTGGGCTGGGGACCAGAAAGTCACTCAAATCCCAAGTCAGGTAGGAGCGTGAGGGAAAAAGTGTTCTCTGAACTGAGACAACTAATCAGCGTCCATTTGCTGTAACTTTGTAAAATCCAGGGGACTTCCAGGGGTAATCAAGTCTCTCTGGTTCTCACAGTGTAGCGACCAGATGAGAATTCCCACCGACCGCCCACATCACTGTCCCCATTAGCGCCCGGAACCCGGGGGCCGGTGACGGCGGAGTGGGGGGCCAGTGTGGCGCAGTTTCTCCCCTCAGCGGGACTGTGACTCGCTCCCTCCACTCAGCGTTTCCACGTGATGCGCTGCTTTCCCGGCCTCTCAGAGTTGTCTGGGTCTAGTTCAAGTCACGCTTTCTTCTCTCAGCCATTTCCACAAGGCTGGGCAGGCGCTTGCTCCGGCTCGGAGCGGGAGGGGCCCGTACACAAGCGATCACTGCAGGGACCCGTCGGAGTCACTTTCTCCCAGCGGGGCTCTGGCAGCTGAGACTCCTAGTCCCCAGGTACCCGCCGCCGGCCGCGCGCTGGCGGACAGGCGCAGGTGTGCGCGCCCTGCGGCCCCCGCACCCAGCCGAGACCCTTCTGCAGGCAGCTCCTCCCACGCCCCGCCCTGACCGCCGGGAGGCCCGCGACGGGGTGCTACGGGCCCGCGCGCGGCGCTGGCGGCCCGGACCTGCAGGCGGCCCTCGCGCACTTCCTCCCCGCGAGCCCCTCCGGCAGCCGCAGCCGAGCGCGGCCAGCGCCGCTCCAGCGTCCCTTCCAGGCGGCGGCGGAGGGCGCGGCGGAGCCGGGAGGGAGGAGCGCGGGGAGGAAGGGGCCGAGCCGGGAGAGCCCCCGCCCCGGGAGGAAGGGGCGGAGGCCGGGTGTTTCCTGGCGCATTCCCGGCCCGCCCGAGTGACTCACTCCGGCAGGAAACTCCCAGGACCCGCGCGGGACCCCCGAACCGCCGCCGCAGCCGCGGACCCAGGTTAGGGCCGCTGCCGCCGCGCCCCGCCCCGCGGCCCCGCGGGCTCCGGGCCGCCCTCGGAACCGGGACCGGGGCCTCGCGGGCGGCCAGGACTTGGCCTCCGGCGGCGCGGCCTCCCACGGCCTCGGGGACCCGCCCGGCGCCCGCACGCCCGCCCTGGATCCCGCGGCCCGCGCGCGGCGGAGCTCCAGCGGGGAGGGGGGCACCCGCGTGTCGCAGTTATTGTTGGAAAGTGCGGGGCAGAAAGCTTGCACTGAGGTCGTGCGACGAGCCGCTCTCAGGGGGAAGCGGGAGGGTCCGGCCCAGCGGCCCGCGTTGCGGGTTCCGGGGCGACCTGGGCTTTGTTGAGCGCGGTGGATGGGGCGCGCGCCGCCCGCGCAACCCTGCGGGATGCGGGCCGAGCCCGGGCGCGAGCGCCGGGCTTGCGGCGCAGAGTGGGAGAGAAAGGGGGGAGAGCGACTGGGAAGCGGGCTGTGGGAGCGTGTCGCGCGCTGAGCGGCGCCGGGGCCGTGGCCTCCTCTCCCGCGTTGTCCAAAGGGCACGGTGCGCGGTGGCTTGTTCCACCCCAAAACGCAAGATCCGCGCTTCTCGGGGCGATGGAGCCTTAGCAGGGCTTCCTTTCCGGTGGGACAGGGTCCCGTGGGCCCGGACAGTGTCTCTCCGCAGCTTCGTGAGCTCCGTGGAGTGTCGCGTCCGTTTTCGAACACGACTCCTTGAACGGATCCGTGATTGGAGGCGCCGCGATTCCCGGGACGGGAGCTCAGATCGCTGTTCTTGGCAACTCGTCGGCAACGCCAGACGGCCCTGTCCCGGTACCTCTGACGCGGCGGCGGGGTCCGTGCCCGGCCTGGTGGGCGGCCCAGACGGCGGGCCGCGTGCCCGCAGGCCCTCGGTGGCTTTCGGTGCAGAGCAGATGGGCAGGCACAGAGCCCGAGGGGAAGAACGGCCTTTAAGTCAACGCGGCCCCTGGAGCAGTTCTGCGTCCGCCCGGAGCTCAGTAGGAAGAAGGTGCTGTTCGTTTCCACGCTGCCCTCTTGCTCCTGGGGCTTCAGCTCCCGGGCCTGAGACAAACAGGGAATTGTGGTGGGAAACATTTCCTGAGTTCATACATCTGTTTGCGTGCTGATAGATCGCTCCAGGAAAATTGAACGCACCCTCCAAGGTTTTGGGTTTTTTTCTTTTTTCTTTTTTGGTATGTATGTTTGTTTGAATTTATTTTTAAATTTACATGTAGTAAAAGTCACTTTTTGGTGTACAGTTCAGTGAGTTTTGACAAATGCATGGGTGCGCCTTTGGCCTAACAACCCGGCAAAGAGCAGCTCTGTTACCCCTAAAATTCCTTCCGGCTGCCCCTTTGTAGGCATCCCACCCCCCTTTTTTAACTCCGGGCAACCACGGAGCTGGTCGCCTTTCCTACAGTTTGGCTTTTCCCCGAATGACACACGTGGCCTCGAGTCTGACTTCGTTCACTTAGCATCATGCACTTAGGACCCTTCCGTACTCCATTTTGCCCAGAGCGCCACGGACATAAAGGCTTGAAAAGTGTACCTCTAGGATACCACCAGAAAGATTCAAATAATATTTTTAAGTTATGAGAAAAATTACAGAACTCCAGCTCATTTGAAAATTTAAATAGTACAGCCCTGGCTGGAGTGGCTCAGTGGATTGAGTGCTGGCCTGCGAATCAGAGGGTCACGGGTTCGGTTCCCAGTCAGGGCACATGCCTGGGGTTGTGGGCCAGATCCCCAGCAGGGGGCGTGCGAGAGGAACAGATCCATGTTTCTCTGGGGCATCCATGTTTCTCTCCGTCCTCTTTGCCCTGCCTTTCCCTCTCTCTAAAAATAAATAAAACCTTAAAAAAAATTTAAACAGAACTACTGACACCGAAAGCAAAACTCCCTCAGTTCTTTGCTTGGGTCATGCCTTCTCTGGGCAAACATAGCTTCGTTTTGTGTGTATTATTTTGGTAACATAGTGAGATTATATTGCAGATGTCATCATACCTTTTCACTTGACCATCTTAGCTCACTTAAAAGATCTTCAAGGTTTTTGTTTTTTTAAATTTGTTTTATCCTCACCCGAGGAAATTTTTTCCTTGCTTTTAGAGAAAGAGGAAGGGAAAGAGAGAAGCGTCTGTGCCAGAAAGAGAAGCATCAATTGGTTGCTTCCCATAATTGCCCTGACCGGGAATCGAACCTGCAAACTTTCGGTTATGGGATGATGCTCCAACCAAATGTGCCACACCAGCCCGTGCAAGATCTTGGAGATTTTCACATGTTGGCATATACTGTATACAACTCAGACTTCCCTCATTCTCCTTTCATTCTTTTTAATGGCTGTACGAGTATAGTACTCCATAGTATAGGTCTGCCGTAATTTATTTAATCAGCCTCCTGTTAATTGACATTGTGTCAGTGGTTGTGTCTAGGTATCTGTGTGCACACACTCAGATTTATCGTTCTGAAAGTGAATTCGGGTTTAAATAATCACTAGCATTTCTTGAGTACTTCTTTTACTCCCGCATTGTTTTGAGCCAGGGTCACTTTTTCGGTGTAGGTCCAAATAGTGAATACGTATGGCTTTGTGGGCCATGTCATTTCTGTCATAACTACTTGTCACATCAAACAGCATAGACAGTGTGTGATGAATATGTGGCCCTGTTCTAATACCACTTTATTTACAGTGCAGGCTGGGTAGCTAAGGTGGTTAGAGCCTTGTCCCCAGTGTGCGGGGATTGCAGGTTCCATCCCTGGTCAGGGCGCATACAAGAATCAACCAATGAATGTATGAAGAAGTGGAACAATGTATCAGTGTTTCTCTCAAATCAACAAATTAATTAAAACAAAATTTTATTGCTTTGGTTGGTGTGGCTCCGTTGGTTGGGCGTCGTCCCGCAAAGCCAAAGGTCGCGGGTTCGATTCTGGTCGGGGCACATGCCTGGGCTGCGGAGCCAGTCCCTTAGCGGGGTGTGTGCGAGAGGCAACCAATTGATGTTTCTCTCACACATCGATGTTTCTCTCGCTCTTTCTACCTCCCTTCCCATTTCTCTAAGAATAAATAAATAAAATCTTTTCCAAAAGCTTTACAGAAACAGGCCGTGGGGCTGCAGTTGGCTGACTCCTATTCTAAGTATTTTACATAAGAATTACTCTCACAGCCCTCAAAGGCAGGTACAATGATTATTCCCACTGTGAGGATGAGGGGACTGACAGAGACAGATGGAGTGTAGGTCCAAGTTTACATGCCTGGTACGCTGCGATGGGGCCAGACTTCGAATCCAAACACCTGACTCGCACCCTCCAGGTTAAAAATGAGAAGGACGCTGTTAGACGCAGGATGTTCGACCGTGGGGCGCGCCCCTGGTAGACTCACTGAATCACTCACCTTTGAGTCTTCAAAGGCACCGTGTCACTCAGGTACCACGCCTGGAGCACCCAGCTGCTGGCTTCCCAGGTGAGCTAGTGTCCCTTCTGCCCCTCCCACTGTGTGACTGTCCACGTCCTGCCTTTTCATCCATTTTCACGGGCGCCAGTTCCTAGGGAGGTCAGCTCAGTCCGTGCCTGGGGCCGCCCAGGAAAGAGAGACTCTAGCAGGTGACTGTCGGCGTGTCTGCTCCTGACACATGCCACCCGAGCCTTGGCCTGCCGTGGCCTGTTTCCCTTCTTCCATAACGTGGAAAAAGTATGACTTAGATTGTTATGAAGGTGAAATAAATTAATATAGGAGAAATACGGTGCAGGGGACAGTTAGTGCTGTGTTTTCTAAAGACTTTTATAGTGTGAATTTCTTTTTTAAAGATTTTATTTATTTATTTTTAGACCGAGGACAAGAGAGGGAGAGAAACATCAATGTGTGGTTGCCTCTCGTGCGCCCCCAACTGGGGACCTGGTTGGCAACCCAGGCATGTGTCCGGACTCGGCATCGAACCAGCAACCCTTTGGTTCACAGGCCGGTGTTCAGTCCACTGAGCCACACCAGCCAGGGCTTAGCTTCATTCTTAACCCGTATTATAGCTCATTACTGCTTTATTTAATGTGTCTTTAAAAAAATTTTTTTTTAATTTGTTGATTCGAGAGAGAGAAACATTGATCTGTTTTTCCACTTACTGATGCATTCATTGGTTGATACTTGCATGTGCCCCGACTGGGATTGAACCCGCGACCTTGGTGCGTATTTGTATGATAACTCTAATCAGTTGAGCTACCCCGCCAGGGCAGGAAGTTCTCTTATTAATATTTCTTTGTTTGGAAATGTGTGATGACTTTTACGTTTTATAGAAATCGTCCTACCTTTTCCCTTGGACACTGATGGGAGCCCCGTCCCCTGTCCCCATGCTGCCCGCCCGCCCTGGGACAACTCTGTCTAGGGTTTGGCTTTTGCTGCCTGTCCCCTGTCCTCAGGCTGAGGCTGGCTTCCTAACACCTGCTCTCGTCCTCAGGAAAGTCACTTTATTCACGTCTCTGTTCACCTCTGCCTTGGATCCGCTCGGACGGAGGAAGTGCCCAGCCCTGGGGTCAGTGGCTTTGTCCCTGCTCGGAGGCTGTGGGGCCTCTCAGATGAGCCTGCTCTGCTCATCTGTCCGAGAGCGACAGCTGCACCCTGAGGGCGGGGCGAGGATGACAGAGTGAGATGTCAGGGGGAGTCTGAGGCTGAGGGGAAACGGGGCCACGTGCCGGAGAGAGGAGGTCCCTGAGGGGGGGCCCAGCATGCCGGGGGGCATTGCCCTCGTGGTGGGCGGCCGGTTGGCTTCCAGTCTGTGCTGGGAGCCCCGCCTCCTGGGTACCTGTGGTTGCTTGACCCCTGACCCCCCACTTGGACTCCTCCAGTCTAACCTGCAGTCCTTCATCCTACTTTCTATCTGTGAACTTGACTATTCAAGATGCTTCATGCAAGTGGAACCATACAGCATTGGTCCGTTTGTGTCTGGCTTCTTTCACTTAGTATGTCTTCGAGGTCCTCCAGTCGTTATCATGTGTCAGAAGCTCATTCCTTTTTAAGGCTGAGTAATATTTCATGGCCGGTATAGACCACATTTTCTTTATTCATTCATCGGTGGAAGGGCATTTGGTTGTTTTTACTTTTTGCCACCGTGAGCAATGCTGCCGTGAACATGGGTGTATACAGATGTGTCTCTGAGACCTGTTTTCAACTCTTCTGGGCACGTGCCCCGAAGTAGAATAGCTGGATTGTCTGGTAATTCGGTGCTGGGTTTTCTGAGGAATTACCGAACTTACTCCACACCAGTTGCACCAGTATTCCCACTAGCAGCAATGCCCACGGGTTCCAGTTACTTCACCTCCTCACTAACACTTGTTAGAAGTTAGAAATCTTTTTTCTTCTTTTTTTGCTAGCGGTCATCGTAATGGGTGTGAAATGGTATCCCACCCTGGTTTTGATTTGCATTTTCCTAATGATTAATGATGTTGAACATCTTCGCATGTACTTTTTTTAGTATGTGTATGTCTTCTTTGGAGAAGTGTCTGTTCAAGTTCCTTGTTCCTTTTTTAATCATTCTATATATTTTGTTGTTGTTGAGTTGCAGGAGTTCTTTACATGTTTTTATTTTTTATCTTTACCCAAGGACGCACTTACCGATTTTCGAGAGGGAGGGACAGAGGGAGGGAGGTGGAGAGAGAGAGAGAGAGAGGGAGAGAGAGAGATTGGCTGGCTTTCGTACCTGCCCCTACCGGGACCGGGAACTGAACCTGCAACCTGTGCACATATGCTTGTGCCCTGACCGGGAATCGAACCCGCAGCCTTTTGGTTTACTGAATGATGCTCCCACTGAGCCACAGCAGCCAGGGCTGGTCTCCTTCTCTCTTGTACCTGGCGAACCTTTGGCCGCCAGTGGGGACCTGAACACAGCCGCTGTGCCAGAGCCGGTGGAGAACCTGGGACCGCGAGGAGGCTGGCCCACGCAGCACCCACCAGATCTCAGGTTACCTATTGGGAAGGTTTCAGAACATTCCAGGGATCTCAGAACATGGTCTCAAGAAAGTAGAGATGTGATTTTACCTTTGTGTTGGTTTGAGCCTGTATGCATTTGTGCTGTTTGGTTAGAAGCTCATAGAGCACGCCCTTAACTGGTTGCAACCCCATTCAGTCACGCTGGCCTCGCAGCTGTGCGTGTCACGTGGCATGGGTGTGGGGACAGAAAGCGTGAGCCTTATACGGTGGCTTAATGCTGTGAATAAGATAGATGGGTGACCCAGATGGGTGACCTCAAAACCAGCATCTTTTTTTTTTTTTAAGATTTTATATTTTTAGAGGGAGGAGGAAGGAAGGAAAGGGAGAGAAACATCCATTGGTTAACTCTCACACGCCCCCAAACCAGGCATGTGCCCTGACTGGGAATCGAACCTGTGACCTCTTGGTTCCCAGGCCGATGCTCAGTCCATTGAGCCACACCAGCCAGGGAGAAACCAGCATCTTTGTGATTTATAATTATCGCTCAGATACTCCACTAGCCAAGCTTGTTAGGCCCTGTTCTTTGCGCTCCCCCGGGGGATTGTGCCCCACAGGGGAGAAAAACCGACGCTAGAGCAGCGAGAACAGCGAGTTCCATCTGGGGACGCGATTCCATAGCTGCCCGCAGTCAGCGTGGCCATTCCTGGTAGGCAGCTTTCCTATCTAGGACTGCAGGACTGGGTGTCGATTCGTCCTTGGAGACACTCACAGAAGAAGGTGCACCGCTCTGAAGAACCCTGTAGCCCAAAGTCAGAAGTGGCGATGAGGATTCAGATCATATTTAAATCCCTGTGTAAAGCTTCACCAAGTCAAGTTTTTAAAGAATTTTCTTCCCCTCCCCACCAAAAATCCTGCCTGGTAGGACCAGCCTCCACAAAACCAATGAGCTTTAAAACCACCTGGACTGCCCTGGCAACTGTGGCTCAGTTGGTGGAAGTGTCATCCCGTAACCAAAAGGTTGTGGGTTCGATTCCCGGTCAGGACACTGGGTGGCAGGTTCAATCCCCGGTCAGGTGTGAATGATCCTCAGTATTGAAGCGGACTCTTGACTCCTTGGAATCAGTCCTTTCCAGAGATCATTCAATGTAGCATAGCTCAGACATATTATATTTCATTCCAGTCCATTACAATACTGAAAACAGAGGCAGTCACGTGACTTTTGGGGTTTCTCAACACATATAAAGTTATGTTTATACTGTGCATATAAAGTTATGTTAATATAGTCTGTGAAGTATGCAACAGCATTTTATGTAAAAGAAAATGTACAACCCTTAATTGAAAGATACACTTTTGCTAAAAAATGCTAACCATCAACGAGTTGTAATCTTTTGGCTGGCGGACGGTCTTGTCTCGGTGTTGACAGTTGCTGGCTTCATCAGGGCGGCTGTGGCAGTTTCTTAAAATGAGACAACCATGAAGTTTGCCACACCGATTGACCCCTCCTTTCACAAATGACTTTGTTTACTTATTTATTTAAATTTTTCTTTATTAAAAAAAACATTTTATTTATTTACTTCTACAGAGAGGGGAAGGGAGGGAGAAAGAGAGGTAGAGAAACATCAGTGTGTGAGAGATACGTCGATCAGTTGCCTCTCACATGCCCTCATCTGGGGACCTGGCCTGCAACCCAGGAATGTACCCGGACTGGGAATCGAACTGGTGACCTTTCAGTCCACAGGCCAGAACTCGGTCCACTGAGCTGTACTAGCCAGGGCATTATTTATTGATATGAGAGCGAGAGAAATACTGACTTGTTTTACTTATTGATACATCATTGGTTGATACTTGTATGTGCCTTGACCAGGGATTGAACCCACAACCTTGGTGAATGGGGATGATGCTCTAACCAACTGAGCTACCCTGCCAGGGCCCACAGGTGATTTCTGTGTAGCCTGTGATGCTGTTTGGTAGCATTTTACCTGCGGTAGAACTTCTGTCAAAATGGGAGTCAGTTCTCTCAAACCCTGCCACTGCTTTTTCAGCTAAGTTTATATAATGTTCTAAACCTTTTACTGTCATTTCAATAATTTTCACAGCATATTCGTCAGGAGTAGGTTCCATCTCAACCAATCAGCTTCTTTGCTGATCCATAAGAAGCTGCTCCTCATTCGTTAAAGTTATATCATGAGGTTGCGGCAGCTCAGTCGCATCCTCGGGGTCCATTTCTAGTTCTCGTTCTCTTGCTGTTTCCGCCACATCTTCGGTTACTTCCTCCACTGAAGTCTCGAGCCCCGCAAAGTCATCCATGAGGGCTGGAATCACCTTCTTCCAAACTGCCGTTGATGTTGATATGTTGGCCTCTTCCCATGAATTATGCATGCTTTTGCTTATTTTTAAAAAGATTTTATTTATTTATTTTTAGAGAGAGAGAGGAAGAGAGGGAGAAAGAGAGGGATAGAGACTTCAATGTAAGAGAGAAACATTGATTGGGTGCCTCTCACACGTGCCCTGACTGGGACCGGACCTGCAACCCGGGCTTGTGCCCTGACTGGGAATTGAGCCGGTGACTTTTCGCTTTGCGGGACGACGCTCAACCTACTGAGCCACACCGGTCAGGGCATATGCATGTTTTTAACAGCATCTAGAATGGTGACTTCCTTCCAGAAGGTTTTCAATTTACTTGGCCCAGATCCATCAGAGGAATCTGTGGCAGCTATTGCCTTATGAAATGTATTTCCGAAATAATAAAACTTGAAAGCCAAAATTACTCCTTGACCCCTGGGCTGCAGAGTAGATGCTGTGTTAGCAGAATGAAAACATTATCGATCTCGTTGTGTTAACACATCTCCATCAGAAGTTTTTGGGGGATAAGGTGCATTATCAGTGAGAAGTAATATTTTGAAAAGAATACTTTCCTGACTGGTAGGTCTCAACAGTGGGCTTAAAAATATTTATTAAACCATGTTGTAAACAGGTGTGCTGTCATCTGGCTTTGTTGTTCATTTATGGAGCACGGGCAGAATGCAGTCAGCGTAAGTTAAAAAAAAAAGGGAACACCTCATGAATTTGGGTGTCATCCTTGCTCGGGGCCATGCTAATCTTCTCTGTATGGTTCCAATTTTAGCATATATGCTGCCAAAGCTAGCACAATTTAGCATAATTCCTAAGGGCTCTAGGATTTTTGAAATGGTAAGTGAGCATTGGCTTTAACTTAAAACCACCAGCTGCATTAGCCCCTAACAAGAGAGTCAGCCTGTCCTTAGAAGCTTTGAAGCCACACATTGGCATCTTCCAATAGAAGACTTTTCTCTTCCTTGAAAATCTACTGGTGACTGTAGCCGCCTTCATTGATTGTCTTAGCTCTGGGTAACCTGCTGCAGCTTCCACGTCAGCACTTGCTGCTTCACCTGGCACTTCTATGTTGTGGAGACGGCTTCTTTCCTTCAGCCTCGTGCAACAACTCCTGGAGCTTCAACCTTTCTTTCTGTAGCTTCCTCACGCCCCTTGGTCGTCACAGAATTGAGGAGACTTAAGGCCTTGCCGTGGGTTAGGCTTTGTTGTACAGCCAACCTGTGGCCCCGGATGGCTGTGAATGCAGCCCAACGCAAAATCGTAAATTGACTTGAAACATGATGAGATTTTTTTGTGATTACATGTCGCAATATATTTAATGCGTGGCCCAAGACAACTCTTCTTTTTCCAGTGTGGCCCAGAGACGCCAAAAGGTTGGACACCCCTGCAAGGGGGGGATGTTGTGGCTGTCATTTACCCAGACCCCTAAAACTTCCTCCATATCTGCAATAAGGCTGTTTCCCTTTCTTTTCGTTCATGTGCTCACTGGAGTAACACCTGGTTTTCCTTCAGAAACTTTCCCCTCACATTCACAAGTTAGCTGCTTGGCACAGGAGGCCTGGCTTTCAGCCTACGTCGCCTCCAACACGCCTTCCTCACTGAGCTCCATCATTTGTAGCTTTTGATTTAAAGGGAGAGATGTGTGACTCTCCCTGTCGCTTGAACCTTTAGAAGCCAGTGCAGTGTTATTTATTTTCTTTAAAAGTATTTTATTTAATTTTAGTGGGGGGAGGGAGAAACAGAGGGAGAGATACAACAATGCTGAGAGAAACATTGATTGGTTGCCTCTCGCACGCCCCCAAGTGGGGACCTGGCCCACAACCCAGGCATGTGCCCTGACTGGGAATCAAACCAGCAACCTTTCGATCCGCAGGCCAGCACTCAGCCCACTGAGGCACACCAGCCAGGGCCACTGCAGGGTTATTAATTAGCTTTATTTCATTATTATTGTGTCTCAGGGAAGAGGGAGGGAAAGGCTACTCACTGGAAAAGTCAGAACACACACACACATCTTTTATCAATTAAGTTTGCCGTCTTATTTGGGCACGCCATGTGGCCATCCCAAACAGTTACAGTAGTGACATCAAAATCACTGACCACAGGTCACTATAACAGATATAATAATTGAAAAGTTCCAGCCCTGGCCGCGTAGATCAGTTGCTTGCAGTGTCCTCCTGATACACCAAGGTTGTGGGTTCGATCCCTGGTCAGAGCATGTACAGGAATCAACCACTGAATGCATCAGTAAATGGAACAACAAATCAATGTTCCTTTCTCTCTCTCTCTCTCTCTCAAAAATAAATAAATAAA
The DNA here is from genome assembly GCA_004026545.1 of Mormoops blainvillei. Taxonomy (NCBI): domain Eukaryota; kingdom Metazoa; phylum Chordata; class Mammalia; order Chiroptera; family Mormoopidae; genus Mormoops; species Mormoops blainvillei. The sequence goes on along the minus strand of PVJD01008062.1, from coordinate 58,992 downwards.
TAATTTTTAAAAAAAGTTTGAAATACTGTGAGAATGACCACAGTGTGTCACAGAGACAGGAAGTTGACAAAGGCTATTGGAAAAATGGTTGCCGGGCGCAGCGTTGCCACGCGCTTTTAATTTGTAAAAGCGACGTGATTCTACGAAGCGCGGTGAAGCAAAGTGCAGTGAAATGAGGTACACGGGTAACTAAGTGGGTCAACTCAAGCCGATTTGGAGCTCGTGCTTGGTAATTTCACAGACTCTCTAGAATTAGCCGTGCGCATGCGTAATCGGGAGACCACGCTCTTAAGGCTTTGTACCCACAAATTGTGTGCTTTCCTTTGCTAGGGTGAGGGTTGGATGTGTGTGTGTGTGTGTGTGTGTGTGTGTGTGTGTGTGTGTGTGTTAGAATTCTCTAGGGAAACAGAACCAATGGGATCTGTGTATGTGTGTGTATACGTACATGTACACTTATATATATAATATATATTATATATATATATCTGTGTGTGTGTGTATCTATAGATAGATTTATTTTAAGGAATTGGCTTATGCGATTTTGGAGTTTGGCAAGTTAGAATTCAGAGTAGGCTGGCTGGAAACCCAAGGAAGTTTTGTTTTGTGTTTTTTTTTTAATTAAAAAATATGTTTATTGATTTTAGAGAGAGAAGAAGAGGGGGAGAGAGAGAAATATTGATGTGACAGGGAAACATTGATTGGTATGGCCCCACTGGGGATTGAACCCGCAACCTAGGTGCGTGCTCTCACAAGGAATCAAAAGGTGATCTTTTGATGTATGGGGCGGGGCTCCTATCAACTGAGCCACCCAGCCAGGGTCCAAGGGAGATTTGAATGTGCAACTGGAGCCCAAAGGCAGTTTGGAGGCAGAATTCCTTCCTGCCTGCAAGGCCCTCGGTCTGTTTTCTCTAAGGCCTTCAACTGATTAGACGAGGCCCACCCACATTATGAAGGGTGATCGTTTTTCTTAAAGTCTGCTGATTTAAATATTAATCACATTCAAAAAATACCTTCACAGCAACATCTAGGCTGGTCTTTGACCAAACACTGGGTCATGCCATAGCATAGCCAAATTATCACAGGGAGTAATTTTTATCTTGTAATGAAAACAAAAAAAATCCTCACCTGAGGGTATGCTCGCCGATTTTTAGAGAGAGAGGAAGGGAGAGAGAGAGAGAGAGACATTGATTGCTGCCTCTCATATGCGCCCCAACCGGGGATCGAACCCGCAACTTTCTGGTGCACCAGGCGACGCTCAATTAACTGAGCCACCAGGCCGGGGCTTTATTTTGTTTTTAATAATTAGCGTTTTCGATAACTGCCTCCTACAGGAAAGACTGGTGGAGTGCGCCCTGCATGGTACGCCCCTGTGTTCTGGAGCCAGCATGTGAACCCAGGGTGGTCCCCACTACCCCCCACCTCCCCCGAACAGGGAAGCTGCACTGGCACACGAGTCGCTGTCAGACCTTCCTGTGAGAGGCTGTGACCCTCCCGGCACCCACAAACGGCCACACATATACCAGCAGGGAGTGGGGTGGGCCCACTCGGGGATGCCTCAGATGGCTGAGGTCTGGGGCGGCCGCCACGGGAGACGCGACTTCTGCCCTGTGTGACCCTGTGTCACGTTTGCAGTGTATCACTTGTATTTCAGTCACAGGTTTCGGGCTTACCGCAGTGGTGGTGATTCTGGAAGTGCTCTGAAGAAGCTTCTAGAATTTTCAGCTGCCCGTGTCAGGGGGGCGGCAGGTGGCAAGACCAGCTGGATCGTGAGGCCCCTGGGTGTGACTCAGCCACAGACCTGATGCAGGCGGCCTGGGCTCTGGGCTTTGAGGGCCTCTGGAGGTGTGTCGTGAAGATGCAGCCACGTGCCCGCTTTTTCTGCAGACGTGGTGTGCGGGGCCGGGCGCCCTGTGAACCCCACCTTTGTACACAGGCGGGGGGCGTTCCTGCTAAGCGAGCCACGACGGGGCATTTCAGATGCGCCCAGAACCCGGGGCCTCAGAAGCGTGGCGCTTTCATGTAGTGGTGGGGGCAGGGTGGAGCTTACTGGCTCCCCAGGAGGTGCTGTTATCATCGCGTGTTAGCCACAGGAGGGGACACGCACACCTGAAGTTCAAGTCACCCTGCCCAGGTGGCTCAGCTAGCCGGGCTCAGCCCTGGACCTGTCCAGCCGTCTTCTCAGCCTTCTACTCATTCAGCTGGCAGCTCCCAGGAAGGGGTGTTGAGGGAGCACTGTCCTCTTGTCCCAGGTCCCCATCCACATGCCCAAGTTAATGCTTCCAAGGAACTCAGGTTGCTTGAAAAGTTTAAATAAATTACACCTGCTTTTCACCACCTCTCCTTTCTTTTATCTGTTTTTTGTTCTTTGGGTTTCCATTTTCTTTTCTGAGAACAACATTTCCCGTCGCTGGTCACCCCGTCCCCCACGCTGCCCTGGGCACGGGCCCCAGTCGGAGTGTGGTTTATAAACGTAGGCAGCGTCTGTCTGAGCACGTTGGGTACGGACAGCCTTCACGGTCCATCACAGATAACGGCGTTTGAAAAGGATGCAACCGAGATGCAGGGGGCAGCGCCTCGGAGAGCTCCCCCTCTCTGCACCTCGGAGGAGCCAGCCCTGAACTGCAGTCTCGCCAGGGGCTGCTGACTCTCCTATTTCCTCCCTCCCAGGACCAAACCTTTCCAGAGGGCTGGTGCATTAGTCGTCCCCGGCTTTCGTGACAAAGTACCGCGAACCGGGTGACTTAATGGAAGCTTGTCTTCTCTGCGTTCTGGAGGCTGGAAGTTCAAGGTCAAGCTGATGACAGGAGTGGCTTCTCCTGAGGCCTCTGTCCTTGGCTTGAGACGGCTGCCTGGGCTGCCTGCCGTCTGTGTCCTCACATGGCGATCAGTCTGTGCCTGTCTGTGTCCTAACGCCTCGTCTTATAAGGACGCCAGCTGTATTGCATTAGTGCCACCCAATGACCTCATTTTACTCTAATTACCTCTGTAAAAGCCCGTGTCATTCAATCACAGTCTGAGGTCTTGGGGACTTTCTCCAGCAGAAAGATTTGCTGGGGCGGGGTGGGGGGGCACAATTCAGCCCCCAGCAGTTCATTTAGTGCAGACTCGGTGCTGTCATTAGTGTTCCTCAGTCCCCTCCGCTGGCCCTCAGAGTTGTGGGCTCCCACTGCTGGAGGACACCAGCCATGGGCCAGGTGTTAGCTGTCAGTGTGGCTTCATTCCTCCTCCTTTTTAGGGAGAACTACTGTTGGCCAGTGTTTCCTTTCATCATTTCAAAGGATTTGATGGTGCCCTCCACACCGTTTTGAGGCGACGGTCCGGAAAGAGTTTCTCAAAGTGTGGGCTGGAGACTTCTGGCTCAGAATCGAGGGTCTGTGTTTGGGTGGGTGCCCAGGGCACCCCAGCTCCACAAAGTCGGCACGAGGTCTGAGAGTCGGTACCTGTCCTCAGCCTCCCAGGTGATTTTTCCGCAGTAAACTGTTAGTTTGCAGCCATCTGGGTCCTCACCTCCCTGGGGCCCCTCGGGGTGCCGGCAAGCGGAGCCCACTGTCAGGATTTTCTGTTTCTCTGAGTAAAGAACTCACCTCGTCGGCCTCATAGCAGCCTGAAAAACTGCCTGTTTGCAAAACAACTCTTACTTCTTAAGTACCGTGTTTTCCTGTATATAATGCGTGCCCACGTTTTTGGCCCAAACTTTCAGGGGGGAAAAAAAAATCTTCTGTTAATTTTTCAATTCAATTATTTATATTTAGAAACAGAACCGATCACCGTATTCCAGGATATTATTTTGCATACGGATATCGTTATTGCGTTCTAGAGCTGCACTTTTAATGCATAAACATAAATAAAAGAATTTAAAACGCTTATGTAGGTACAGAATTAGTACTACCCTTGTACAGTGCACAACCTTATTTTTCCTTTAAAAATTTGAGCAAAAGATGCGCATTATACACAGCAAAATACGGTACTTTTTAATTACCACAGGGAGAAAAACGTAGACAGTTAAAGCTCCGTAGGGCGCCCTCTTCCAGTAGTTAAGTTGGCTAGAGTGTTGCTCCCTTACCCAGGGTTGCAGGTTCGATACCCGGTCAGGACACGTACAAGAAGCAACCAATGAATGGTATCAGTAAGTGGAACAATAAATCAGTGCTTCTCTTTCTCTCTCAAATCAATACCTAAAAATTAAAAAAAAAACAAAAAACTCGGCAGGGAGGAGCTTCAAGAGTCTTAAATAGGTGGGAGCGGCTTCCAGGCCATCTGCCTGGTCCCAGGCCCCTCCGGTCCGTCTGCAGAGCTGCTGGCCGTGGCCTCCGCCCACGGGGACAGGGGAGTGACTGCGCAGTCTAGCTCAACCAGAGGCTTGCATACAGGATGGGGCAACCATAAGTTTACAGTTGTGAGTACACAACGCAGTTTATTCTTGTATTATTATTTATTAACGATCGTCTTTTCCATAGGAACAACTGTAAGCCTACTTTTGCCCCACCCTGTGTGTGTAAATGTACACATACGTATACATGTGTCTGTGTACATATAGACACATAGATGAATATGTAAAAACCCTGCTCATTGTGGGCAACTCAAAAATGTGCAGAGGCCCAGAAAATCGTCGGACCCTCCACGGTGATCTCAGTCCATGTGAAACAAGCCCCAAATGTAGCATTTCGTCTCGTTCCCAACCACTTTCGTACAGATCCAGCCATACACACGCGGTGATGACTGACTGTTTTTCTCCGGGCCAGAGTGGAAATGGTTTTCCACTTTGGAGATCTGTCACTGTTTTCCATAACCCGGTTTCTTTTAGATTCTAAACATCTGGGAAGTGTAAAGTACTTAAGTAATCGAAGCTCAAAATTTGGAGTGTTTATTTCTTCCACCAAGCTCAGCACTTGATAGGGGTCTGAAACTTCGTGACCTGTAGCACTGAGACGTCACTGCTGGGGGCTGACTCGCCAGCCTCTTAAAAAGCCCTGCGGGAGAAGGTGTGGCTTGGAGGCCTGGGGGCGTGGCCAGGCGCCTGGAGGCGTGGCCTGGAACAGAGGAGGTTGGGTTGTGCTGGGGAGCTCTCCAGAAGCCTGGTGCACCTGGCACCCAGCACCCAGAGCAAGATACAGGCCAGGCCCCACGCAGGGTCCTGGAAGGGATCAGCTCTCTGTGGCGTCTGTGGGCAGCAAAACCTTCCTCCAGGCAAACACAGGGATCACCGGAGCAGGTGCTCTGGTTGAAACGATGTGTTTCACTCTGAAGTGGCTGCAGGTGTATAACCCGCATAGCAGCGAGGAGCCCCTGAGACACACCCCCATTCAGGGCCTTATGACAAGTCTGACTTGAACGTTTTCCATTCCTTTTCTTTTTGCAGGGGCGTATTCCATGTTTGCTATTTTTAAATGATTTCCAACTTACAAAACATGCAGAAATAAAAATAGTACAAGGAATACACAGACCATACTTTTCCCCCACCGCTTCAAGGCCCGCTAGGGGTCACCTAAACACCCTGGTGTATGTTTCCTGGGGACAGGAAGTTCTCTTACATATGCAACTTCTGGTCCTTCATAGGAAAAGTTCGCTGACCCTACCTTTGAAAATTCATTGCACGTGCATAGTTGCGCGAGAACTTTCTTCACAGTTCGCAATAAGAGACCCCATAAACAGCCTCAGGAGATGGGGTGCAAAACCTGTAGTCTCTTTGTTCAATGGACCGGTATACAGTTGTCCAAACAGCACTTGGAGTGACATGGGACAGTGTGTATACATCTTTTTTTCTTAATTGATTTTTTTTTTAAGAGAAAGAGAAGAAAGATGAGAAGAGAAAAAAAAAAATCCATCCATTGTTCCACTTACTGATGTATCATTGGTTGCTTCTTGTATGTGCCCTGACCAGGGATCGAACCCGTGCATCAGGATGGCGCTCTAACCAACTGAACTACTTGGCCAAGGCCCAGTGTGCGTACATCTTAATGATATAATAGCAGTGAAAAAGTAAGCATAGCATGATATCCCTTTTAGAAAGACTAAAATATAAGTGCCTTTAAAGAAAAGGTATAGATGAGATGCAATTTGCAGGAAACAAAGGGAGGGGGTCGGTGCCCTGGTGGGATTGGCTGTGGGTCACAGGCAGGACCCCAGCCTTGGTTGAAGCCGGGGGGTGCCTGCCTTCATGGCATTATGAAACAACCAAGTCCGTAGCAGGTCAGGTCTAAGAATTATGTGCATCTGAGGACCAATAAAAAATTCCTACCGTCATTTAGGTTCCTGAACTTTCTGTGGCTCTCAATGTTACTAAGCTAATCCTTTGAGATTACCTGTTGCCTCAGGCCTGTTTCTCCGATGAGTTTGTTTGGTTCTGATGAGCGCCGGTCAGCGGCTTGCTGGGGGCAGCCGTGGAGCAGAGCCCACGTCCCGGGCTGCCTGCAGGGCTCTTTCTACTTTGGGTACACCTACAAGTGAAAGAGGACATTCCGAAGCAAGAAGGCTGAACAGCTTGATGTGGTAAAAGTTTAAAGGGAAATTTCGCAGAAAAAAAGGAGCTGACGTAGGCAGATAGCCTGCGCTGGGAAAAATGCTTGCAGCGACTTTCCCTCGGTGTGAATGTGTTTAGTGTCAGTAGTGTAGCGAGGAGCTGTGAGTCTTCGGGGCGAGGCCTGGAGCCCCTGGGCGTGGCCCGGACCTGGGGGTGTGGCCTGGGGCCCTGGAGGTGTGGCCCGGAGCCCTGGGGGCGCGGCCTGGGGCAATGGGCGTGGCCTGATGTGGAAGAGGTGGTGCGGCTCTGGAGGAGCTTCCACAAGCCTAGGGTGCTGTGCACCCAACACCCTGAGCGGACTGCAGGCCCAGGCCCTTGCAGGGTCTGGAAAGGACAAGGAGAGAAGAAAGGGCGTGTTGCAGGCGACGTGGGGTGTCGTGGTGGCGTCTCTGGGCCCTTCGTCCTCTGTCTGGGAGGAAACCTGGGGAAGAGACGGGTCCCGGAGACCTGTGCCGGCCGCTACAGGGCCAGCCTGCTGCCCGCAGGACGCAGACAAGGCCGAGGAGGCCGGGCGGCGGTGGCACCTGCCCGTGTCTCTGTGGGGCGCGCCTCGGCGATGCTCTGCCTCACCGCGCACTATGGGGACAGGGTTTCCCTGGGTCCGCGGGGCTGGACAGGCAGCCCCCAGTCTGCTGGGGGTCTGCTGGGGTTCGGCAGGCCTCCCTGTGATGGGGCTCCACGTACTGTGATCCTCCCTTCCCGGAAACTGGCACATTTTCTGTTGGAGGAGGAGGGACCGTCACAGCCACACAGAGCGCCCAGGAACTAGTAGACCGCCTGCCTCCCAGGGTCCCAGCCACTACCCATGCCCACGCGGGCCAAGGCGGTGGGGGGCGGGGCGGCGGGGCAGCGGCCCTGGGTGTCACGCTTCCAGGAGGACCGTTGACTTTACTTCAGGGGTTGAGACTTGACTGCAGAATCCAGGATCTACCTTTGTTGTTTTTTTTTAAGATGTTTCTTATTTATTTTCAGAGAGAGGGAAAGAGAGAGAGAAAGGGAGGGAGAGAAACATCGATGTGTGAGAGATGCATTGATAGGTTGCCTGTCGCCTGCCCTCAACAGGGCACCCGGCCTGCAACCCAGGCCTGTGCCCTGACCGGGAATCAAACCAGTGACCTTTTGGTTTGCAGACCAGCGCACAACCCATAGCCATACCAGCCAGGGCTACCTTTGCTTTTTATTGATGATTTCTTTTAGCATCAGAGTAGTTCTTGCACAGACATCTCGAGATACCCCAGTATATCAAGCAGAGAAAGGCGGGGCTGCCCCCCCTGGCCTGGCAAGGCATCCTGGGGTTCCAGCAACAGGGTTTGCAAACCACGGCTGCAGGCACAGGGGGCCACGAAATGTGTAACCAGGACAGCGATGTTATCGGAGTCCTGCTTTGCACAGCGAGAAGGCATTAAAAAGGACACTGACCCGGCAGTGGGGCAGGGGCGGGAAGCCGGGAGAGGGGGCATTTCAGGAGGCAGCAAAGTCACTGTGTTGGGAGGACCCAGCCCCGGAGGGGCAGCCCGATTCTGGCTGTGGGTCCACAGACTGAAGGCGAGGGGACTGGAGGGCGGCGTCCCTCTGGGCGGGGCCCGCAGACTCGAGATTCCCTGGCAAGCTCTGCTCAGACTTCCGCCTCGTTGTTGCGATTTTCAAGTGAACGTAATTTTTGCTTCTCTGTTCTCTTGAGGTCATTGCTGAAGAGACCAGTGTTGCTTTCGAGGACGGAATTTCAAATTTTTGCCCGTCGGAACAACTGCATGTCTCCAGTAGCAAAACTGGGCCAGAAAATGATGGGTTTTTTTCTTTTAATGTATTGATTTTAGAGGGCGAGAGGAAGGAGGAGGGAGAGAGAGAGAGGGAGAGAAGGAAATTGATTTGCTCCACTTATTCCTGAATTCACTGTTTCATGTGCCCTGGCGGGGGATTGAACCCACGACTTTGGTGAATTAGGACAATACTCTCACCAACGGAGTAACCCAGCCAGGGCGAGGTTTGGTTTTTAATTAGGAACTTTTTGCCCAGTGCAGAGCAACTCCGGTCCTCCTGCCGCACTTAATCTAGAGGACGAACTGCAGTCCCTGCGGGCTGGTGACAGAGAGAAGTGCAGTGTGTTAAAACGAGGGAGAAAAAGGCACAGTTCAGTAAAGTGTGCATTTCTTCCTGGCAGGATTTATTTTACATGTAAATAGATTGCACAAAATATCGGGCCTTTCTGCTTTTCTGAGAAGCAGTGTTATTTGCATAAAGAAGAGGAAGAAAATTGACAGAATGTCTTAGCAGCATTCTGCAGTTTGCCGTTGCTCGATGATGCAGTGGAGTTATAAAATTAAAAAATACAAGTTGGAAATGCTGCGAAGACCCTCTTTCCAGCAAAACGCCCCCCCCTTGGCGCAGGTCAAGTCGGCTTGCGGCGGGGGGCGGGGGTGGGGTGGTCAGTGACAGGTGCAGTGTCCTGCCACAGGCCGGACATGGGGGTGCACATGAGAGCGTCAGTTCTGCATTTTCTTGCAGAAACTCGGTTTCACCACGATTTGTAACCGCGGTGCGGAGGCGCCTTGGCAGTTTCTATTCGAAACAAAGTGTATTTAAAACGCAGTGCCTGCGCAGGGTTCCCTCCCCAGCCTCGTGTCCCGCTCCTGGCTGACGGCCCCAGAGGGAGACTGGGTCCGTGCTGGCCTCTGTCACCAGCTGCTTCCTGTCGCCCTGCCCTGGGTGTCTGAGCTGGGCCAGCCCACCCGAGTCCCCGGCTCCTGGCCTGGGAGTTGGCGACCCTGTGCCTGCCCTGGTCCTTCGGTGCCTCTGTCCTTCCAGGGGACATCCAGGTGCCAGCCAGCTGCCACTGCAGACACTGCGGCCAGGGACTTGAGTCAGTGTTGTTTTGTTTTGTTTTCAAAGGAGAGAGAGAGAAGCATCAATTTGTTGTCCCACTTCCCAATGCATTCATTCATTGGTTGATTCTTGTTTGCACCCTGACCCCAGGGATCGATCCCGCAGTCCTGGTATATGGGGACAGCGCTCTAACCAACTGAGCCACACGGCCAGGCCTTGGGGTCAGCTTTTAATCCTGTTTGTAGGTTGTGTTAGCTTCCACTCCAACTTACACACGTCCCCCACTAACCCTTGGAAGCCTAATGTTTATTAATGTGCACACACTTAGCACGACAGTTCTCATTTCATTTCTATTTTCATGGACAGCAGTTTATCTAGGTAAGAGCTTCCCTTGATAAAAGTTATAGATTCTGCCCGGGCTGGTGTGGCTCAGTGGATCGAGTGCTGGCCTGCGAATCAAAGGGTTGCTGGTTCGATGCCCAGTCAGGGCACATGCCTGGGTTGCAGGCCAGGTCCCCAGTAGGGGGCGTGCGAGAGGCAACCACACATTGATGTTTCTGGCCCCGTCTTTCTCACTCCCTTCCTTTCTGTCTAAAACTAAATAAATTAATTTTTGAAAAAAGTTATAGATTCCGTGAAACCATGTGCTGAGCTCTTTTGTGGGCATGTGAGGTCTATTGGATTTAAATGTTGGCTTTGCTAAACATTGAGATGTGGAGGCTGCCTTTGGAAAGAGAAGTAACCGGAAACACAGCGTGCTGACTGTTTGCGTTTTGAGCTGTTTCTCCTTTTCTCTTTGTCTTTGTAGCCCAGCCTTTCACACGGGCCACCCTCCTCAGACTGGCGTCTTCTGCCCCTGCGGTCACCCTTTTCTGGTATTTCTTTCTTCTTGCTCTTTGCGTTTGTCCTTATCCCCGGGGAGACGAAATGCCTTTCCTCCAAACATGTGAAAATTATTCAACCCGAAAGGGTTTTCGTTTCCAGAACAGTGCTAGGGGAATGACGATAAAAAAGAAGCGCGTTTCTGTGGTGATGGCAGTTTCTCCTCTAAGCTGTGGAAACACAAGGCCCCGTCCTGTGGCGCCCATTCTGCTTCACACAGGCCCCAGTGGGCGGGGCTCCGAAGGGGCCTCGTGTGCAGGCAGCAGCTCGGTGTCGCCAGCCCTTGCGTGCTGTGGGGGGTCTGAGCCAGACGGTGACCCTTCAGGAGCAGATGCCTCCACATCGCGTTCTCAGCGGGTCTTGACAGGGGCTCCTGGACCATGGACGTCCTCCCGCCCGCAGCACCCCCTCCTCACCAGCTCCCAGCCACCTGTCCTCAGGCCGCGCTTGCGATACCATCTCTGATGGCACCTGTCGCGTCTTCCTCCTTTGTTTTATCTTGTCTCTGCGGCGGCTCTTCTGACAGGGAGCCTGTCTCGTCTCGGGGATACTAGCTTACCGACGACACAGGCACACACACGCGCGCACACTTGCAGACACACTTTGCTTTCGCTCTTGCTTTTAATCTCTTGGCACGACCGACGCTCCAGGTGGAAAATCAGACTCGCTGCTTTAATCTCCATCCGTTCTCTTCAGCCTAAGTCTCCTTTTCTTTCTTTGAACAAATTTGTTATCAAAGTATAGTTGACACGCAATATTATGTTAGTTTCAGACGTACAGCATAGCGGCTTGACATTTTGATCCCTTATGATCGCCAGTGTGGTGATGACATCTCTCACCGTGCAAAGGTGTCACACTATTATTGACTGTAATCCCCTCACCGTGTCTCTCCTCCCCTTCTCTCCTTCTACTTTCTTCCCCTCCTCCCCTCCCGTCTGACAACCATCACTTCGTTCTTTGTTTCTATGACTGTCTTTGCTGCGTCTCATTTGTTTGCTTTGCTTTTCAAAAATTCCACATCGAAGTAAAATCCTATGGTGTTTGTCTTTCTCTGCTTGGCTTCTTTCACTTAGCACAGTACCCTCGAGGTCCATCCACCTTGTCCCAAATGGCAGACTTCTGTTCTTTTTTCTGGCTGAGTAATATTCCATTGTTTAAATACACCACAATTCTTTTGTCCACTCGTCTGTCGATGGGCACTTGGGTCGCTTCTGCACTTTGGCTCTTGTAAAAAACGCTGCAGTGAACATAGGTGTGCACGTATCTTTTCGAATTAGCCTTTTGCGTTTCTTTGGATAAATACCCAGAATTTATAAATTCTGGGGGATAAAGCAGTTGCATTTTTAATTTTTTGAGGCGACTCCATACCGCTTTCCACAGCGGCTGCCCCAGTCTGCGTTCCCACCAGCAGGGCACGAGGGCTCCCCTTTCTCCACGTCCTCGCCAGCACTTGTTTGTTGATTCTTTGATGACGGCCATCCTGACAGGTGTGAGGTGATATCTCAGTATGGTTTTAACTCGCATTTCTCTGATGATTAGTGACTGAGCATCTTTTCATACGTCTGTTGGCCGTCACTGTGTCCCTTCTGGGGAAGTGTCTCTTCAGTCCTCTACCCATTCTTATATAGGATTGTTTGGTTTTCTTTTGGTGTGAAGTTGTATGAGTTCCTTATAAATTTTGGATATTAACCCCTTAGTGGAGGTATCTTTTGTGAATATCTTCTCTCATTCGGTGAGTTGGCTTTTCATTTCGTCGATGGTTCTTTTTTCCTTTTTGAGACTGTTGAGTCATAAGGACTCATCGTCTTTTTAAACTGAACTCGTGGCACACGGGAGACTCGCCTTTCTTCCCACCCACCTGCCTCGTGCTGCCCCGAAATGGAAAACAGTCTAGTCATATTATTAAAAATAAGCAAGTCCCATTATTAACATTTCTTTGTTTGGAAGCGTGTGATGACTGTTATATTCTACAGATTTCTACAGAAATCGTCCTCCCTTTCCCTTGGACACTGACAGCAGCCCCGTCCCCTGTCCCCATGCTGCCCGCCCGCCCTCGGTGGCGCTGTCTGGGGTGTGGCTTTGGCTGCCTGTCCCCTGCCCTCAGGTGGAGGCTGGCTTCCTAACACCTGCTCTCACTGTGGGGAAAGTCACTTTGCTGCGGTGCGCCTCTGTCCTCACATGGCGGAAGTGCCCAGCCCTGGGGTCAGTGGCTTTGTCCCTGCTCGGAGGCTGTGGGGCCTCTCAGATGAGCCTGCTCTGCTCATCTGTCCGAGAGCGACAGCTGCACCCTGAGGGCGGGGCGAGGATGACAGAGTGAGATGTCAGGGGGAGTCTGAGGCTGAGGGGAAACGGGGCCACGTGCCGGAGAGAGGAGGTCCCTGCGGGGGCACCCAGCATGCCGGGGGGCACTGCCCTCGTGGTGGGCGGCCGGTTGGCTTCCAGTCTGTGCTGGGAGCCCCGCCCCCCTGTGTACCCGTAGTTGCTTGCAGCCTCGCTTGTCCCCTGCAGTCCCCGGATGCCCACCTGCGTTAGTCACCTGAGCTGCACGGGGCACCATCTTTGGGCGCCAGCGGTGATCACTTAGACGGCAGGTCCAGGCAGGGGGGTGAAAGCAAGGGACACCCCCAACTGGTTCTGCTTGGGATCTGCACTAACAGCATCGTCTGGGCTGCTGGCCCCGTGCAGAGGAAGACTCCCGCACTCCGTGCCGCCGTCCACGTGGCAGTGGGAGAGAGGAGGGACTCCGCCTGCGGGGACATGCCGCCCTGCACGGGGTCGAGCCTGGGTTCTGGATGCAGGGTGGGTGTGTCTGCTCCGGGCTGAGTCAGAGAGGCCCCCCCTACCCCCTGCCCGGCTCCAGGGACCCCCTCACCCTGGGGCGGGGCCTGCAGGGAGGGGGAGGAGGGAGTAGCTGGGTCCCCGGGGTCTCACTGGGCTGAGAGAACTCTGATGTGTCCCAGTGCAGCCCTCCTTCGCCTGAGCCCTTCTCTCCTCCGACTCCTGCTCCCGGGCTCCTGGTCCACACGCCACGACCCTGCCGCAGGGACCCCACCAAACTCTCAGCACAGTGGTCTCCCTGGACACAGGCCCAGGGAAGTAACAAGTAGTGTCAGTGCGACAAACAACGGGACCCCCGGCTGGGTGTAAGGGGCTGCCTGGCTCAGCGTGAGAAGCCTCTGGGAACAACGGCTGCTGGACTCTGGCTATGAACCGGGGCCCCGCGGACCACAAGAAGCCCTCTCGGCAGGTGTGTCCCTGCATCTCTCCACCCTGTGCTGGGTCCACAAATGCATGTCTGGGCAGCCCCTGCCCACCCCGTCATGGAACTTGGAAAGGCCAGCTCTGAAGCCAACACTACGACGTGTATTTTCTGATTGATCTACAAAAAATATTGCTAGTTTTTTGCTCCCCGTTTTTTTTATTGTGGTAAAATATGCATGACATAAAACTGACCATTTTAGCCACGTTTAGGCGTGCAGTTCAGTTGGTATTGAGTGCATTCTCGTTGTGCCACCATTGCCACTGTTCTCTCTAGACCGCGTCCTGTCTTCCCAGACGGGAACTCTGTGCCCGTCAAACACTAACTCCCCTGCCCTGACCGGTGTGACTTGATTGATTGGGCGTCATCCCACAAAGCGAAAGGTTCGATTCCCAGTCCCCAGTGGGGTGCGTTTGAGAGGCGACCAGTAGATGTTTCTCTCTCACATCGATGCTTCTCCCCCTCTCTCTCTCCCTCCCTTCCTCTCTCTCTAAAGACAGGTAAGTTCGATCTTTACATAAAAGTAAACACTGACTCCCCATTCCCACCTCCTCCCAATCCTGGCGACCATTAGCCTACTTTCTCTCTGAATTTAACTCCTCGTAATCGGAGTCACTTGAACAAAGCAGGGGTCATGGGGCCCCCCCGCCCCCCCCATGCAGTTGAAACTCTGAGTGTAACTTAAATCGGCGTATAAGAAGCCGACCCATGCAGTTCAAACCCGTGTTGTTCAAGGGTCAGCTGTATTTGTCCTTTTGCAACGGCCCTATTTCACTTAGCGCAGTGTCCTCAGCATTCCTCCATGTTGCAGCATGTGTCAGAATTCCCTTCCTTTTTAAGGCTGAATAATATTTTATTGTGTGTATATGCCACACAGATATCTCTGTTTTTATACAGACAAAAAATGTCCTTAAACGCTGATGCGAAATAAGTTGAGTTTTTCCTTGGGTGTGACATCAGTGTGTCACGGAGCCTTTTGGCGACTCTCCTCCACTGCCTCTTCCCCTTCGTGGCTTTGGCCTCTCCTGGGCTGAGATGCGGGAGAGAGGAGGGTCCTGTGGGCTCCGGGTGTGAGGCCAGCCTCTCATGGGCCCTGTGGCCGTCTGGCTGTCCCAGAGCGGTGGCCCAACTTGTTTTGTCATTGATGGGGCGGGGACACATACCTCGTGCATGAACCCCCCAGGCCACTCTTGGCACAGCCTGGGTTTGGGCCGTGGAAAAGCTGGATGGGCTGGAGGTGCGTCCCCTGCAACCTGGCCCCGGGGAGGCCGCCAGCTTCCAGGTGCCCCGAATGGGCACCGCTGGGGCTCCGCACGCCGGCTCGGCGGGGTGGGGGCCCAGTGCCTGTCCTGAGCGCTCTCACTACCTTGGCCTCCCCCTCCTCGAGCCCGCAGAACAGGAAGCTGTGCTGACAGAGGGAAGTCGGTAATGAAAGAAAAAAGGCTGCCTTGCTTATTTTCCAAAATAACAGGCATTTGGGAAAATACCTGCTGCATTTAAATTAGAAACATGCCGACCAGATCTGCCGTCGTCGGGGGGGCGCGCTCCAGAAATGCCAGCTAGGGCCACGTGGCCACTCGCTGGGCTCAGATCCCGGTTTCCTGCGCCGTCAGCCGCAGGTCCTGAGAACCGAGGCCGTGGCCTCCCGCCCCGGGGATTTCCTTCTCCTTTCTGTTCTCTGTCCGCCTGGCGCCGAGTGACGCTCCCCGGTTAGACGCGTCTGCATTTAGCATCGCTCTGTCTTCCCGTGAGGGACCTGCTGTCATCAGCCAGGGCGCCTCCCCAGCCCGGGGGACTTCCTTGCGGGGCAGCTCGCCGCCGCTTCCTTTTGACTTGCGTGGCTCACCTTGTGCCCTTTTACTTCTAACCTGCCCGCATCGTTATTTTTGAAGTGTGTTTCTTGTAGCTGCCCTGCACAGTCACGGGCCACGGAACAGCGTTGCAGCCAGCGGCGGACCGACCACATACACGGCGGCCCTCCCGTAGAGTTAGAACGGAGCCGAAAGATTCCTGTCACCTTAGTGACTTCGGCATGCAGGATCACAATGCATTGCTCACGTGTCTGTGAGGACACCGGGTGTCTGCACACCTGCTGTCCCGCCTGCCTGCAGTTGAGGTGTGTGACGGGCTGTGCCCTCTGGGTCTGTGTAAGTGCACTCTGTGACATTCGCACAGCGACGAAATTGCCTAGTGACACCTCTGAGCTTGTATCTGTAAGTAGCACAGGATTGTAGCTGGCTCCGTTTTTTTTTTGTTTTGTTTTGTTTTAATCCTTTCTGGCAATCTGTCTTTTCAGTACGTGTTTAGACTATGGTGTGTTTGCATTTACTCCTATAAATCATTTTATTATTTGATTCCCAATAGATGCCCCCCACCCTCCACCCCTGCAGCTTATAAACAATAGAATTTTATTTTTCAGTTCTGGAAGCTTAAAAGTCTGAGATCTGAGTGTGTCAAGGTGCCAGCATGGTCGAGTTCTGATGAGGGCTTGTGATATTGTGATTTATATTAAGAAATAGATATTTGGCCCTGGCTGGGTTGCTCAGTTGGTTAGAGTGTTATCCAGGAAAAGACAAGGTTTTGTGATCGATCCCAGTTCAGGGCGCATGCAAAAAGCAACCAATTAATGGACCAATAAGTGGAACAAGAAATTGATGTTTCTCTCTCTCTCTCTCTCTCTCTCTCTCTAAAATCAATCAATAAAAAAATTTTAATAAAGAAATATATTTTTGGTCTTCCTTGTTTCTGGTAGAGAGCTCCTATAACCTTTGGAATTTCCTAAGTGATAAGGGCAATAAAAGTGTCTTAATAAGCTTGCCAAACCACGCCGGAGCTTGTGTTAATGAAGTGACTAGAGGCTGGTTGCCAGGAGACCTAACCATGGGATGAGAGGTTTTCAACTTTCAGTCCCACCTGCTGACCTTGGGGAGGGGCAGGGAGGGGACCTGGAGGTTGGATCCCTTGCCAGCGGCCAGTGACTTCATCAGCGCCGCCTAAGCAAGAAGCCACCATAAAACCCAAAAGGCAGGCTCATGCGGACGCTGGGAAGCATGTGGCACCCAGTGGGCATGGAGAGGCTGCGTCCTTCTCCCAGACCTGCTTTGCTATCTATTCCGTCTGGCTCTTCCTGAGTTATATCCCGTATAATAAACCGGTAATCTGTTATTAAAATATTACGTAAGTAAAATGTTTCTCTGAGTTCCACGAGCCTCTCTAGCAAATTAATTGAACCCAAGGAGGGGGTCATGGGAACCTCTGAGGTATATAGTTAGAAGTACAGGTAATAACCTGCCATTTGCACCTGGTCCCTGAAGTAGGGGGGAAGGGAGTCCTGGGGGGCTGAGCTCTGAACCTGTGGGATCTGACGCTATCTGCAGGCAGATAATGTTAGAATTGAGTCAGATCATAGGACAGCCAGCTGGTGTCTTAGAATCGCTTGCTGGTGAGGGGGAAACCCCACTTTGGAAATGGAGACAGCATGGGGGAACCCTTTTCCGGGTTGCAGACACCAGCTTCCCAGGGTGTCCTCACGGGACAGCAAAAGGATCCTCATTTTCTCGTCTCTGTTTCCTTTTCCTGCCTTCTTTTAGGTTATATGAACATTTAGTATTCCGTTTCAATTTTTTCTACATGATCTTATAAGTTATATTGCATTTATAGGCTTCTTTTTTTTCTTTTGTGGTTGCTCAAAGGATTAGAAAGTATATGCTTAACTTTTGGTCTACTTAGAATTGTCACTGGAAAGGGACCAGGACCGCCGGCATAGTCTGGAATGTGTGGGTTCTTGACTTCGTGCAAGGAAAGATTTCACTTTATGAGTCCACGTGATTTTGAGGGTGCATTTACTAAAGTTGGGGACAGTGAAACGAAAGAAGGGCTTAAGATAGAGGCAAGATCACAGCAGCAGGGGTAAACCTCGGTGGAGCTGCTTTTTGGCTCACTGAGAAGTTAGGCAAAGGGCGGGCCCTTGGAGACAGGCTCAGAGGGTCAGCCCGGGACGAGCTGCCGCTGCCTGCTGCTTCCCTGGTTGCAAGCCTCGTCGGGGCCCTTAGAGTTTAGGAGAAAGAAAGCTAAGACACGCGCCTGAGGAAAGAAGTGCGGGAAAGGGACACGCGTGCTCAAGGGGCACACACTGGGTCCTTTGTCTCAAGGGTTTTTATCTTTTTCTAAAGGCGGGAATTTTAGGGGAGGTCTCGGGAGAGGATCTCAAGAGAATATTCATCGGCTTCCCAGATGTGGCCTCTATTTTGCTGATTCATCAAAATGAGCCCATTAGAGGGGTCTGGGTTATTCTCTGGTCAGTTTCGCCTTAAAGAATGTCACTGGCTCTGACTTGTGCGGCTCAGTGGATTGAGCGCCCACCTGTGAACTGACAGGTCCCTGGTTCCATTCCCTGTGAGGGCACATGCCTGGTTTGCCGGCCAGGCTCCCATTTGGGGGAGAACAAGAGGCAGCCAATTGATATTTCTCTCTCCCTCTTTCTCCCCCACCCTTCTCCTCTCTCTGAAAATAAATAAATAATATCTTTTAAAAAATAACAAAGAATGTCACCAAAGAGGGACCGGAACTGAGGCACGTATGCCTCCGGCATGGCCTGGAATGTAGCAACCACTTGTTCCGGTGTCCTTGGTTTGGGAAAATAAGACCTTGCAATTTATGAGCTGGCTGTAAATTGCTCGGCCTGGTTTAACTATCTCTCTCAGTTTCCCCATTCTGCTCGCCAAGGGATTTTTTTAAGGTTTCAAAAATTTCCAATTAGGACTGTACATAGATACCTTTTTTCGGCTCTCCTTCAGTTTTTCCTTTCAGTTTGGGAGTTTGACCATTGTACGGCCCTTTTTATCCAGCTGCTTTCAAGTCCGGTGTGTGATTGGAACCTCTGAGCTACGCTAGTGTTGCTTGGCTCTTCTTTCCCGACAGGAATCACGACGTTCCTGGTCGTTTGTGTGCTGACGGGCTTGGATTGCGGCTGGCTCTCTTGGATATTATGCTGTGAGATTCTGGGTCTTGTTTAAATCCTCGGAGAGTGCTGATTTTTAATTTTAGCAGACAAACCACCCGATTCGACTTAGGCTATGCTCCTGACCGCCTCCCGTGGGCTGCGTCTCCATGGTGCCACCAGGCGCGTCCTGTATGTGCCACCCACAGCCATCTGGGCCCTGGCTGTGGTCTCAGGGACTGGGGTGTGAGTGGACCCGCTCCACGCATGTGCAGCTTGGGGCTGGGCCCCACGTCTGTGGGTTTGCTCTTCCGAACTGCTTTATCTCCACACTGTGCCAGGGCGCTCTGGTGGCCGGGGGTTCCCTTTTTGCTTCTCCAGCCCGCACCCCCGGGGGCTCTGGGAACCCTCGCTGCCGTGAACTTCCACACCCGCTTCTTCTCTGGGGTCCAGCACTGGGGGGAGTGGTGGGTGCTTCTTCCATTCAGTGTTCGCGCCGGCCTGCCTGCTGCTCTTCTCAGAACACATGTAGTTCTGAACGCACGGGGTGGCCACTGCCCCCCACACCCCCGTCTGGAGTCAGGGCTGTTTGGTGAGTCTTGGGTGGCCTTAGCGCTACTCCCTAGTCTGCTGTCCGGGGTCGGCGCAGCCGTCAGCAGGAGGCGGGCTGGAGTGTGCCGCGTCCTGTCCCCTGGAGCTGGCACGCGTGTTTACGTGACATCCACCTCCGTGTCTGTGCTTCTCGATGCAGCCTCGGAGTCGTGCTCGGCTAACAGCCCCCTCTCTGCGTCACCTTAGCCCCGACCCTCACCTTAGTGGTCCCCACGGGCTGACGACCCTGTGCTTCCGGAGTCGCTAGCGTGTAACGCTACTCAGAGGAATGACCGGGAGTGTCTGTACGTGGAAAACCCTGTCGCCGCCTCCAAGGCTGTAGGGGCCTCCACGGGGCAGATGTGGGGTTGAGGGGTGTTCCCTCCTCTTGCCCAGGCAGGGACGCATCAGGCTCTCCCCGAGAGCTCTCTAGGGACAGTGGCCTCAAGGTGGGAAGGGTGGCAGGAAGTGAAACCGTGTGAGGTGGCCCGTGTGCCTGCAGCGTGACTCCTCGAGGCCAGCAGAGCTGCCTGGTGACTCCCTTGCTGGCAAGCCCTGGGAGACACGCCGGAAACTCAGGACTGAGCCCCCCTTGCCGTCCCCAATGCTCTCAGTAGAGGGGCAGGCGAGTGAGGGACCGCTCCCCACACCCTGGAAGGATTGTCAGGGTGCCCCTGCCCTTCCGCACAGCACAGGTGACTTTGTATTTTGTTCTAGGCCAGGATGGCGGCCCAGGTGACACTGGAGGACGCGCTGTCCAACGTGGACCTCCTGGAAGAGCTTCCTCTGCCCGACCAGCAGCCCTGCATTGAGCCTCCGCCATCCTCACTCCTCTATCAGGTGGGTGCTGGGTGTCCGCTGGGCAGACCGCCCGCGACACTGACCTCCCCATGATCGTGTCTCTCTTTCTTTCAGCCCAATTTCAACACTAACTTTGAAGACAGAAATGCGTTCGTCACCGGTATTGCAAGATACATTGAACAAGCGACCGTCCATTCTAGCATGGTAATTCCATCCACGCGTCTTTGTTTCCGTCCAGGGAGTGGCGCATCCAAACGGCAAATGTACCCTCTTTTGGTGTCATCCTGACAGGATAAGTCTGGGGCGGGGAAGGAGAAGAGGGAATGAAATACCCTGGTTTTTTTGTGTGTTTTTTTTTTAGCTTTTGTTTTCCTTATTATAAAACAGTACATGCTCTTTCTGCAAGTTTAGCATCTCTGGCCCAGAGAACGCCTTCGGCAGCATTTTCAGGAAGCCCGTTTTCTCTCCGTGTCACATACCAGTGCACCTGTGTGCCACTCGGGAGTTAGGCTGCGTAAATGACATGCGTTGTTGTAGTTACGTATTTTCATGATTTCATGAATATTTTGTAAATGTCCACAGTTTCACTGTTGTTGCATGTTTACTTAGTTTCCCTTCGTTCTTACGATAAAAAAAAATGCCACCACGAACATCTTTCTGCAAACGTTGTTATTGCCTTTGGCTAAATGTATAGAAGTGAAGTTACTGGGTCAAAGGTTGTGAACAGGGTATAGTATGTTAAAAACGTTATCGCATTGTAAGTGACATTCTTAAGAACATCTGTGCAGTTTTTACCATTTTTAGCAAAGGAGACAGTGTGACAGGAACAGACGCTAAGGTGGTTTTTAGAGGACTGTCGTTCTCTTACAGACACCCGCCCTGGAGGCCAGGTGCTGCAGAAACACTCCTTAGCTTTTCCTCCTGCGCTGGGGGTGGCAGGCTTCCCCCTTAGCAGAACCATCTCTGTAGTGGCGTAGAGCATATGATGACTGTGTGCGTCTGAGCAGCACCGCCCCCGCCCCCACCCCATGTCCCCACCTTTGGGCCTGCATTGTCCTCGGGTTGTTTGAGGCCGAGTGCAGCCAAGGTATGGCAGCTGTGGCCAGTGTCTGTGTCGGCCCTGCGCGGTCAGCCCTGGGGCTGTTTCGGGTGGTCATCACGGCCACACGCCTGCATCACAGCGTCAGCAATTTCTGAACAGCTGTCTCTTACTCAGCGCTGCTGCCTGTCCCTGAAACGGAGAATCAGGATAGGTCACGCCTGTAGATTTCAGCAATTTGACCTCTTGGTTGGGATTGTACCCCTGCTTGCCTTACTTTTGCCCTGTGTATCCCGTGCAGAATGAGATGCTGGAGGAGGGCCAAGAGTACGCTGTCATGCTATACACCTGGAGGAGCTGCTCTCGGGCCATCCCACAGGTACCTGCTGTACTGTCCCGGCCCAGCCAGACCACACCACCGCCCCACTGGTCCCGTTCAGCCCAGATGGACCACGCCCCATACCTTACTAGCCCCGCCCAGCCCAGCCTGACTACACACTCCACACTGCCACCTCAGCCAGACCACGCCCCTATCTTATCAGCTCCACCCCACGGCCAAACCACGCCCCTACCTCACCAGCTCCACCCAGCCGAGCCAGACCACGCCCCACCCCACCCCGTGAATCTACCCCTCCTCAGTCTGCGACCCAGCTCTAACGGCGTCCTCCCCACTCACTTCTAGCTGGGTTGAAGCCTCTTTATGTGCTTATTTCCAGGTGAAGTGCAATGAGCAGCCTAATAGAGTGGAAATTTATGAGAAAACCGTGGAGGTCCTGGAGCCTGAGGTCACAAAGCTGATGAATTTCATGTACTTTCAGGTAAATATAACAGCAAAACAATCCTAGGGGTTTCATGAGGAGGAGGAGTATGGTGCCACTGTGTCCCTGTCACCGTGAACTCAATACATCAAGCGCACGTAATAAATAAAAGTGGCCACAACAGCTTCTGAGGCAAAAGGGAACCAAGCCTTTGACAGTTTCAAGGTTTGCTGACCCTTTCAGAATAAACACCCGGGGTGTGTTTCACTTCTGTCCTTAAGAGCACATTCATATTTCCTGCGTGAAGACTGGCTTCTCAGTTCCACTACGTTTGTCTTTCTGCCAGTTTGCACTTTCGAGTCATTGGCCGTTTCAGGTGTTTTCTTTCGCAGCCTCACCCTGACTGCTCACTCGGGTGGTCCCCACCCTGCCCTCTGCTCCTTCTGGCCCCTTGGTTAGGCGGTGACCGCAGGAGGGGACTTGTTGGCTTTTAAAGGTGTGCTTTGGAAATGTGTGACTTTTTTAAAATTACAGATTCCTTTAGCAAGGGCAGAAGATAAAACTTAGATGACTTTTCTTGTTTTATCTGAAGAGTTGTCAAGCCCTGGCTGGGTGGTTCAGTTGGTTGGAGCATCGTCCCATACACCAAAAGTTCAAAGGTTCCGTAGCGGTCACGGCACATACCTAGGTTGCGGGTTCGATCCCTGGTCCGGGCACAGAGGGGAGGCAACCAATTGATGTTTCTCTTCCGCACTCTTTCTCTCTTCCTCTCTCTCTAAAATAAATAAACATATCCTCGGGTGAGGATTAAAAAAGAAGAGGGCCCTCCCCCCGCCCCCTTCACCTCTGAAAACTAAAATACCATATTTAAAGACGTTCTATTGGAGCATTTTTGTCCTGTAACTTTACTGCAATAATCAACAGCGTTCGTTTACTTTAGAGACATAGTTGGTAAAGTACAAAATTGAGAATGATCGTCAGAGAGCAGAGGCATGTGCGGTCTCTTTCCCTGCGCGGTAACGCTCCACTCGCTTGGCGGGTGATTCCGTGAGTGACCGTGGACTGCGGGCCCTTCGCTGAGAGCGGCTTTTCTGTCCCCTTTCTCTGCGCAGAGAAACGCCATCGAGCGCTTCTGCGGGGAGGTGCGGCGCCTGTGCCACGCGGAGCGGAGGAAGGACTTCGTGTCCGAAGCCTACCTGATCACGCTGGGCAAGTTCATCAACATGTTCGCGGTGCTAGATGAGCTGAAGAACATGAAGTGCAGCGTGAAGAATGACCACTCGGCCTATAAGAGGTGAGCCTCGCTGGGCGCCCGGGCCCTGCGGAGAGCGCGCGCTGGTACCTGCGCACAGTGGGTGCGCAGGCCGGGTGTGCTGAAGTCATTGCAGCTGGTTGGTGGTGGCTCCTTACCAGGTGTAGAACTGTTTGATTCGTGCTCCGGGGGCAGCCGGCCGGCGACATGTCCCGCAATGCATTCTTGGAGGCGTGTGTCGCTCTCCAATGTTTGTTTGTTGAACACTCAGCACCCTTGGGAAGACAGAGGCACCCAAGACCAAACACTCCCTGCTCAAGGAGCCCTCCAGTCACTGCGTGGGCGTTGGGCGCGCGGTGGGCACCTTGGTGAGGGTCAGGTGGGTTCTGAGAGAGAGAAAGAAAGATCGATTTGTCGTTCTATTTATTCACACATTCATTGGTTGATTCTTTTTTCTTCTATGAGCTCTGACTGGGGATCGAACTCGCAACCATGGTGTGCTCTCACAACTGAGGGGGTGGCTTCTGCTGGTCACTCCCTGATCAGATGTTCCTGGCAGGTGTACCACGTCACAGCAGTGGGTCAAGCTGGCCTGTCACAGACGGATTTCCCAGATCCGATCTCCCCCAGGGCGGTTTACTTTTTGAATGTGGACAAGAGAATTGGAAGAGGCGGGCGTGGTGGGGCTGTGTGTTTCTGGAACACCGTGTGAGGTGGTTGGTGGCAGGAAGGGGCAGGTGGGTGGCCTGCTGCCTTCTGACTGACTTTCCTTAGAAGGCGCATACCGAGTAACGGAAGGCATGACTGGTTAGTATGAGATGCTGACTAATGTTTCCTCTTGCCAGACAAGGAATCTGAGCTATAAAATTAAAATGGAAGAGATTTTACGTTGCATCTAAGTAGGCTCTAGTCGTGTGGCATCTGAAATCATACAACTGTTTCTATGACTTTAAAATGAAATTGATGCCCCGGCTGGTATAGCTCAGTGGATTGAGTGCCTGCCTGCGAACCAAAGGGTCGCCAGTTTAATTCCCCAGTCTGGGCACATGCCTGGGTCGCAGGCCAGGTCCCCAGCAGGGGACGCGCGAGAGGCAACCATACTTTGATATTTCTCCCTCTCTTTCTCCCTCCCTTCCCCTCTATCTAAAAATAAATAAAATCGTAAAAAAAAAAATGGAATTGACACAGGATGGGGTGCAAAACAGAGATCTGAGCATGAGGTGGGAGTGGAGCTCGATCACCCAGATGTTAAACCTTATCCACGTGAGTAAGTGCAGACATTGAAATTCCATTCACCCAGAGTCAGCTCTCATTGTGAGGACTGCCGAATCTTTGGAGCTGGCCTGTTTACCCCTCTTGGGCTGCCCCAAGTCTGGGATTGTCCCCATTTGATGGCCGTGTGGGCAGAACATGGGGGCTTCTGAGGGGTGGAGGGTGGGACCCACCCAACCAGGAGAGCAGCTTCTGCTCCTGGCTGCACAGATCACTTGCTGCATGATCAAAAAATAATTTTTTTTAAATTTATTGATCTTAGAGAGAGAGGAAGAGGGAGAGAGAGAGAAAGAAAGATCGATTTGTCGTTCTATTTATTCGCACATTCATTGACTGATTCTTCTTTCTTCTATGAGCTCTGACTGGGGATCGAACCCGCAACCTTGGTGTATCGAGACGATGCTCTCACAGCGGAGCTACCCAGCCAGGGCTTGCTGCCTACTTTTAAGCAGCTTTCTCAGCCCTTCTGACTTTGTCAGAGGTGCCGCGATATCAGTGGTTTTTAATTTCAAAAAGGGTTTTTTTTCTTTTAGCGAATGCTTTCTTTTCACTTAGGAAACGACATTTTATTCCAAAGTCTAGGCTGTAAAATCATTTAAAGATGGGACCACTCTGTGGAAGGCTGTCTGCGGGGGGCCTGGGCACGCCTCCCCAGGAGCTGCCTGGGGTCTTCATCACCCCTCAGGCATCCCCTCATCCCTTTCAGCAACCTCTCCCTGTGACCCCTGTTTGGGATCCCCTGTTGGTTTCCTTTCCCAAACAGCAACTCCCCTCCTTTTCAGCGCTCCCACCCCCAACACTCACACACACCACTCACGTTTTATTTGCGTTTAGCTGGTAGCTTCTGAACGTCGTATGGTTACGGCGAAGCGCGAGGGAAAGAGAAAACAGTATCTTTGATCCCGTCCTTAGTCTCAGCAACCACTCAAATAGATTAAGTGAGCACTTTAAAAAGAGATATTACCATATCAATTAATAGGAGTTTTAGCTATATATAATTTTTAAAAATAACAGTGGCTTAAGTAAGATTTCAGATTCT
The DNA here is from genome assembly GCA_004026545.1 of Mormoops blainvillei. Classification (NCBI taxonomy): domain Eukaryota; kingdom Metazoa; phylum Chordata; class Mammalia; order Chiroptera; family Mormoopidae; genus Mormoops; species Mormoops blainvillei. The sequence continues at coordinate 33,817 of PVJD01008062.1, read as the reverse complement.
CTGACCTGAAAAGCCCTGAGGTAGGAGGTCTGCAGCTGATGTTGGGGTTCCACAGTGTTCAGGACCCAGGATTCCTGCTGTCCCACTGCTCCGCTGTCTTTGTGTGTTGCCTCATGGTACAAAATGGTTGCTTGAACTCCAGCCATCATTTCTGCATTCCAGTCACCGGAGAGGAAGAAGAATAGAAGGCCAGCACTATCCTCCATAAGTAAACTCCCAAATGCTTTGCTTTGCAACACTTTCATTATGTCTCAGGGCTCAGCTGTCGATCACCCAGAGATGAAGCTATCGCTGCTGCATGGAAATTGGGGTTTATCCCTAAGGAGGCACAGGGGAGGTTATCAGTCTTTGCTGTGGGAATTTTTCTTTTGTAAAACCCCCAAGGTTCTAGGTTGCATAGACATGACCTCATGTGACAGTTTCCACTAGACGTTAGGGGACCAGACTTGGAAGTGCGGGATCTTCGCACGCACTTCGCACTTCGTTGCGAGACCTCAGAGGCTCTGCACGGGCCTCTCAGTGTTGTTGGACCTCAGTGGACAGACTGTTCTGTGTGTTCCTGTCTGTTCTCTTGTCAGCCCTGGGGGTCAGTTGTTTGCCACTGACATCGAAAGTGAGGCTTGTGAGAGTTTGGGACGTTGGTCCAAAATGGAACTGCGTGTTGGTAGCAGAACCAGGATTTTGTCTCGGGCCTTTGGCACCAGAACCGTGCATGGCCCCTAACCTGCGGAAGGTGAGGTGACCCAGAGGGGTCTCGTCCCAGAACCTGAACGGTGCTGGCTGTCTTCATCGCCAGGCTCCGTGAAGGTGGCCGTCCTCAGACTTGTGGGCAGGTAGCCCCTGGGAGAGGCCAGCATGCTGGGGCCCTTCAGGGAGGCCTGCCAGTGTCACTGCCGCCAGCTCGGGACTGCGGCGCTGCGAGCTGACCAGCTTGGGCCCAGGGTTGGAAAGTTCGAGGAGGCTGAATCCATAACCAGCTGCTGAGACCACATTTCTGCAGATAACCGTAGCCACAGAAACGCGATCTTGATTTTCCTGGCCTTTTTTTTTTTCTTGGTAATCATATAGCGTGTTGGTTGATGAAGTTGGTTTTTGTTGTTTAGTTTTTTTTTTTGCTTTCAAAGGGCTGCTCAGTTTTTACGGAAAATGGCAGACCCGCAGTCCATCCAGGAGTCCCAGAACCTGTCCATGTTCCTGGCCAACCACAACAAGATCACACAAGTAAGGCCCTGGCTGGCGGGCGCCCTGCCGGGCGGGCGGGACCGGGGCACCTAGAGCATCCGGTGGCACGGCTGTCCCCCTCTTCCAGTCTCTGCAGCAACAGCTTGAAGTGATTGCTGGCTATGAAGAGCTCCTGGCCGACATCGTGAACCTCTGCGTGGATTACTACGAGAACAGGATGTACCTGACGCCCAGCGAGAAACACATGCTTCTCAAAGTACGTGTGTGGGGGTGACGGGGCAGCCTGTCAGTCCTCGTCTGGCTGCGCTTTTGTCTGTCGTCCTTTTGTTAGCGGGTCTTATTCTCACGCTTATGCGCGCGCGCATGCGCATCTGAGCTTCACCCGGGTGCTAGGTGGGCCCCACCCACCGCGCTGCAGCAGGTTTTTGTGGGTCCCAAAGTCTGGGGTCAAGGACTTTGCTCAACATTTAGCCTTTTATAGCAGAGCTTTTTATACCACAGTGAAGTTGTTAAGCATAGAATTCCTAGGAATTCATTACAGGGGGTCCGACTTCTGATTTTTCAGCTTTGGTGTGACAGTGATAAATCTTCAGTAGGAGCCATACTTTGTTTCGAATCTGTTGCCTCTCGCAGGCTCCCAGCCTGGCCCGCAATCCAGGCTTGTGCCCTGACCGGGCACCGAACCGGTGACCTTTCGGTCCATCGGTCTACAGGCCGGCGCTCAATCCACTGAGCCACATCAGCCAAGGCGAAATGCATTTTTGACTTAGAAAATTTTCACTTTACGATGGGTAGATCGGGACACAGCTGCACTGTGAGCATGGCAGGATCTGTTGACCGTGTCTCCGTGAATAAAGTTGCTTTTAGAAACAGGGCCATTCACCCTGTTCTTTTTTTTTTTTTTAAGATTTTTATTTATTGACTTTTAGAGAGAAGGAAAGGGAGGGAGAAAGAGAGGGAGAAAAACATCAGTGTGTGAAAGATATATCGATCTGTTGCCCCTTAGAGGCCCCCCAGGGGACCTGGCCCGCAACCCAGTCATGTGCCCGGACAGGGAATCGAACCAGCAACCTTGAGATTTGCAGGGTGGTGCTCAAACCACTGAGGCACACCAGCCAGGGCCACCCTGTTCTTTATAATTATTCTATTCAAGTTGGGAAGGCTGTTTAGCGGCATTTCTCACTGGGAGGAGGAGAAGGGGGTCCCGTGTTCCCCGCCCTCTGGTCTCCGCTGTGCAGAAGGCAGCCTGGGGCACCTGGGCTGGGTGTCCCTCCCACCCAAACCCCTGCCTGCGAGAGCGAGACCTCTCCCCGTTGGACAGCACCACGGAGGATTGGGCTGCAGGGCGCTGTCCAGGGGTGTCGTGGAAAATCCACACTCACTATCGGACTGTGCTCGACCAAAGGTGAGGTGGTCGATGTGCCTGGGAGGACATTGAAACAGCCAGAAGAAATGACACACATAAAAGAATAGCTTCAGCTCTGGCTAGTGAGGCTCCGTTGGTTGGAGCATCGTCCTATAAACTGGAAGGTCGTGGGTTCGATTCTCAGTCAAGGCACATACCCAGGGTCATTCAGTCCCAGGTTGGGGATGTACAAGAGGCAATCAGATCTATCTAGATCGCTGGCACCTCTCTTTAAACTCAATAAGGACGTCCTCAGGGGAGGATAAACCAAAATAAAAGAATAGCTTCATATGAAGGGACAGCACCTATTCCTGAGGAGTTTTTAAAGTTGCTTTTGAAAATAGTGAATTGTCATTTCAAAATTCCGCACTGTAGCCTGTAAGTGCTTGTGGGTAATGAACCTGGCGGGTCTGACTTTTCTGGGCCGTCTTGTACTTTTTCAGGTCATGGGGTTTGGTCTGTACCTGATGGATGGGAGTGTCAGCAACATCTATAAACTGGACGCCAAGAAAAGGATAAACTTGTCCAAAATCGACAAGTTCTTCAAGGTGAGCGACATTTCTGTGTGTCCTGTTTGAGTGTGGGGTGGTGAACCTGTGACCATGAGCTGCCCTGGGACTGGGGGATGGGAGTGGAGCTTGTGCTCTTGTCTGTGAAGGTCCCCGCCCCCCTCCCGCCCCGGCACTTGGTCTGCCTGGGTGTGAATGTCGCATAAATGGGATCCTTCTGTGTGTACTCCCGTCGGGCTCTTCACTTCACTGTGTTGGAGGCACCCCTCTGGGAGCCTGCAGCCATGGTCCTGTAGGTTTTCATTGCAGCGCTGTGGCCATTTGATGGTTTACCACAGTTTGTTAATACTTATTCATTCGGTTGAGATGGGCTTGAGGTTGTTTCTGGGCTGTGGCTGGCACTAACAGTGCTGTGCTGACCTGTCGCACGTCTGTGCGTGTTTCTGTTGGACATTCACCGGGAGGTAGGATTCTGGGTCACGGGCATGAATATTTCCATTCTCCCACGTGGCTGCCCAGATGGGCGTTCCCGCCGGCCACGGGCTTGTGTTCCCATTGGTCCACATCCTTGCTGATACTCGACGCTGTCACTTTTTTTTGCGGGGGCGGTGGGGGGGGCCATCCTGAAGGGTAGGTATGTCATCTTGCATTTCCTTATGGTTCAGTTGATGTTTTTCTGGTGACTTTTCATACTCCAGCACTTTGCATGTTCTTTTTTATGAAGCGTCACTTCAAATTTCTTGTGTTTTTTTTTTCCCTGTTGATTTATAAGTCTTCACGTATTTTAGGTTCACGGCCTTTGTCGGGCACATGGCATCCCCCTGTGTGGCTCTCTTTTTCACCTTCTTAAAGATGTCCTTTGGTAAAGAGAGGTTCTTAATTTTATTGTAGTCCAATATAAGATGGACACCTTTAACGTCCATGTTAAGAAATTTTTGTATACAGCGGGCTCATGATATTTCCTTCTGGGTTAGCTTCTAGAAGCATCACTGTTCCCCTTCTATCTAGGTCTGTAGTTTCTCCACTGAGCCAGCCTCTGTGCGGTGTGAGGTAGGGGTTGCCATTCACGGATTTTTTTTCTCCATCATGGATATCCAGTTGACCCTGCCCATTCATTGCAGAGACCATCCGCATGACGTGGGTCGTAAACCAGGTGTCTGTCTGTCTGTGACTCTGTCTTAGGTTCTCTGTCCTGCCCCACTGGTCTCATCCGTGCTCCAAGGCCACACGGTCCTAGTGGCTGTGGCTTCCCAGTAGAATAGGTCTGCTTACCAGGAAGCCTCCGAGTTATGTTCTTCAAGATTGTCGTGCGTATTCTCTTCGAAATGTATTTTAGAACAAGCTTGTGGTTTTCACACAGGCACCTGACTCATTTTCCTCTTGGAATCTTGTGTGGGATTCCATTGCATGTATAGATCAATTTAGGGAGAATGGGCTTTTTAAAAATACCAAGTCGTCTAATACAGGAACCTGACATATTCCTCCATTCACTTAAAACTTTAAAATTTTCTCCAGAATTTTTGGCAGTATTTTTGCTTAGAGACCTTGTACATATTTTGTCGTATGTATGCACACATATTTTACATTTTTTGATGCTATTACAAATTCTTTCTCTTTCGGTTTTCATTTTCTCATTGTGCCTAGTATATCGGAATGACTGTGGATGTAGCCAGAGTTAGTTTAATTTTAATATTTGAAATAGTTTTATGACTGTTGGTTCTTGTATTTTGTTCTTGAAGTGGGCTAGAAGCTGTTTACAATTTTTTTGCATAAAATGACTTGCAGAAACAGCATTCAACCCACAGTAATTATCAGCATTAGTCATTCGCCTTGTGATTATATATACATTTGGTGACTAATGATTGGTTGGTTTTTTTTTGGTTTTTTTTTTTGTTCTTTGAATACAGCAACTCCAGGTGGTTCCGCTGTTTGGGGACATGCAAATAGAACTGGCAAGATACATCAAGACCAGCGCCCACTATGAGGAAAATAAATCCCGGTAGGAGAATGAGCCACCCAGTGTGAACGTTCTGCAGCGTCCTCACTGTGGTTTGGTGGCACTGCATGTTTATCCTGTGATAACACTTTGACATCTCAGCCATTTGGAACTGAATGCCTGATACAGTAGCCCCCGCCCAAAGGGACTGTTTAACACTTAAATTCCTTAAAAATGCAATTTACCGTATTTTGCTGTGTATAATGCGCGCCCATGTTTTGGGCCCAAACTTTCAGGGGAGAAAAAAAATCTTTTATTTTAATTTTTTTATTGCTATTTGGATACTTGTTCTTTTGTATGATACAAGAATTTTAGCGTTTCTTTTTGGACATATGGTACAAGAAATTTTATGTAACAAGTAATTACAAAACACAAGGACAGAAACAAGGTGTGGCAGGCATTGCCCATGTGTAATGCACGTCCTTATTTTTCCCTCAAAAATTTGAGCAAGAAGGCACGCATTATACGTGACAAAATACGTTTTTTCCTTTAGAACAGCCACATTTCAAATGTTTAATAGTTAGTGGCTGATTTTTTTTAATTTCGTTGTTTTCATTTATTGATTTTAGAGAGCGAGAAAGGGAGAGAAAGAAACATCGATTTGTTGTTCCACTCATTTATGTATTCATTGGTTGCTTTTTGAAAATGTTTATTTTTATTTTTTTAACTTACTGATTTATTTTTAATAGAGAAAGAAACATCGATTTGTTGTTCTCGTATTGATACGTTCATTGGTTGATTTTTGTATGTGCTCTGACTGGGGTTTGAACCCACAACCTTTTAAATGTAACCATGGCGGATGGCTCTCAGGCCGTACAAACCCCGGATGCATTTGGCCTGTTTGCCAAGCTCTGTGCTAACTTATTTCCCGGTGAACCACTCTTGAGTCTGATCGGTGAGCCTCAGACAGCTTCTCACCCTGCTCCCAGTCACATTTAAACTGAAACCTCTTTGGGCTTCCTCGCCAAGTCAGGCTCTGATTGGGAGTATGAGCTCTTTTCCAGGGGGAGAAAATCCGCCTGCCCCGCCCCCACGCCCCCCCACACCCCGCCTCTCTCAGTGAGTTCAAGGCAAGCCACGTGATGGCTCCTCAAGCCGGCTGGTTCCCTGACAGACGCCAAGGGGCTCTAGAGTAGAGATCACGGGAAAGTCAGTAAGAGAATCAGGAAAGGATGGGTTTGGCGTACTTAATTTTTTTTTTTTAATCCTCATGCTAGGACATTTGTTTTTCATTGTTTTTAGAGAGGGAAGAAGGGAGAGAGAAATACTGATGCAAGAGAGAAGCATCGATTGGCTGCCTCCTGCGTGTTACCGGACTGGGGATCGAACCCACAACCTTTTGGTTTTGGGACGACGCTCTAACCAACTGAGCCACATCAGCCAGGGCCGTACTTACTTATTTTTATTTTTAATATGATTTATTGCAAGTTGATAGCGTTTAATTGGGTATTAATGGGTGCGTGTAGCAGCCCCCTCCGGAGGGGCCTGAGCAGACAGCAGTCAGCCCCGAGAAGCCCCAGTGGCCCAGAAAGAGTGAGGCAGCAAGGGCACAAATGTCAGCTGTCAGGCTCTGGGCTCCACCCAGGGCCTCGCAGAGCTGGACGTGCTGTTTGGGGCCCGCAGGGGACGCCTGTGTATTGAGGGCGGACCCCGCACAGGGCCTGAGCCTTGCATGCTCATTGCAGACTTGAGGAGCTGCCTTGGGTGATGCCACCATAACCCATCATCCTACATGGAATCAGAAAGTTAAAAAGGGCCCGAGCGCCAGCCTGCACACCAACAGGTCGCTGGTTCGATTCCAGGTCAGGGCACATGCCTGGGTGGTGGGCTAGGTCCCCAGTAGGGGGCGCGCGAGAGGCAACCACACATTATGCCTCTCTCTTTCTCCCTCCCTTCCCCTCTCTCTAAAAAATACATAAAATCTTTAAAAATTAAAAAAAAGAAAGGGATGCTGCTTGAGACGGATTATCTCCAAAAAATGATAACTGCGTTTGTCCCCTTGGGCAGCGGGGACCAAGCTGGGTTCAAAAAACAAGGGCAGCGTGAGAGGGCAGCCCTCTGAGCGCCAGGGCGGGGCTTTCCTCCCAACTGCCCCCGCAGTTTTCATTCTTAATAAACTCCTTCCCCACTGACTTGTGTCTTCGCTGCTGAGATGGTGCGTGGTGGGTAGTGACGCTGACACCATCTAACTTCCGGGTAATGTCAGTTCCCAACTCGCCCAGCAAGGGTACCGTCCAGCTCCCAAGTCTCTGGCTGACTTGTTTCCGCTGTGGTTTCTTGTTTTCCCATGTGAGTAATGAAGGAATATCGGTCCCCACCGGTGCCACAGTCATGTGGCCGCGGGCCCTTGCTCGGGTGGCCCCGAGTCCTAAGTCCAGCAACACTTCTCAGCTTCTTAGAAGGCAGTTTATTTGTTGGAGGCCGTTTTGGTTAATTTCATTTTTCAATTACAGTTCACAGTCAGTATTATTCTGTATCAGTTTCAAGTGCACAGCCTCCTGGTTAGTCACATAATTTACAAAGTGCTCCCCCACCCCCCGCCCAATATTTCCAGTACCCTCCTGGAACCATACACAGTTATTACAGTATTATGGACCCTGCTGCCCGTGCTGTAACTCACATCCCGGTAGAAAGCAGGTTGGTGATTAAGGAGAAATTAGGATGATTTCTAAGAAAGAAAAGGTCGGAGAGAGACCCCGACCCGGGGCCATGGGGCCAGGCCAGCTGCTTCCTCCCAGAGCCTCCGCCTCCTCGCCAGCCTATGGGGACCCGGGGGCAGTGGCGGGCTGTCCTGCATGCATCCTTGGCCAGCGCCGCCCTGCGCAGCGCCCCTCCCGGTGACATGTTTCCCCCCGCCACCAGGTGGACGTGCACGTCTTCCGGCAGCAGCCCGCAGTACAACATCTGCGAGCAGATGATTCAGATCCGGGAGGACCACATGCGCTTCATCTCCGAGCTGGCACGCTACAGCAACAGCGAGGTCAGAGCCCGCGCCCACACAGGGCGCTGCTGTCCCCTCCGCTCTCTGTCCCCTCCGCTCTCTGTCCCCAAACGCTGACTCTGATCGCTTTGAGAAGCAGAGATTAGCGCCCCATCTTCAAAGGCTCCCATTACAGCGATGCGGCAGCGCAGTGAGCCTTGTCTGCCTGCTTTTTCTCAGAAAAACATAACAGGGACCCCAGAGAGAGGACTGAGGAGAGACCCTGAGTGAGGTGGCATTTCCTAGTCTAGCCCCACGTTTCCAAGCTGCTAGATGGGGTGGAATGGAAATCCGGAGGCTAGAGGGGTGCGGGAGCCTCTGGGCCGGTGGGAGGACATCCTGGGTACCCAGATGGGGTCTGGTTACGTGACCCCACCTGCCCAGTGTGGTTCTAAGTCTGTGGGGGGAGCGGTGTGGGGGGGTCTGGTGCGGAGGAGCCGTGGGGATGACACTTCTTACATCTCGGAGAGAAGGAGGTAAGGTCAGCGGTGTGGGGGCTGTGATTCATCAAGAAGGACCCAGGGACTTGGTGGGGGGACATACACAGGTCTGATTATTTGCTTTTCAGTCCTCATCCTCCCCCAAGGATATGTTTATTGATTTTAGAGAGCGAGACATCGATGTGAGGGAGAAACATCAGCTGGCTGCCTCCTTGCACACACACACCCCAAATGGGGCTCAAACCTGCAACCTGGGTATGTGTCCTGACCAGGGATCGAACCCACAACCTTTTGGCGTATGGGATGATGCTCCAGCTACATCGGCCAAAGCATATTCCATCAGGCCAAGTTTACCAGACGGGCTGAACATCGTCACCCAAAAGTGGTGACCGTACTCGGCCATCTTTATGTGGAGAGTGTTTAAGATTTATTTTGCAGTTAATTGTTGTTTGGCAAAACCACTTGAAGTGCTTTGCTTTATGTGTACAGACGGACGCCTGTGGGGCACTCGCCTGGCCCATGGCCCTGGCTGGTCACTTGCTCAGCTTGGAGCCAGTTTTGCGTGGGGACCAGCCCTCGGGGTTCCAGTTATGCCTGCAGGACACACCTCAGCTGCCACCATCAGGGGACTTTGAAAAAACAAGGTTTATTACTCATAGTCCTACAGCGCACATGGCACACCCGGGGGTCACACAGCAAGGTCACAGGTGGAGAGAGGGGCCAGGAGGAAGGAGTGGGGGTGTAGGGTTTTACAAGTTTGCTCTTTGTCACTGAAATTCAAACGCAAGAGGGAGGGCGTAACACTATTTTGCCATGTATAACGCGCACTGTTTTGCCCAAATTTTTGAGGGAAAAATAAGGGTACGCATTATACGTGGGTGTAATGATTACATACCATGGGCATGATAATGGATATAATCCGTGTATAATGTGCACAAAACATGGGTGCGCATTATACACAGCAAAATACGGTAGTTGCCCTGGCCTGTGTGGCTCAGTGGACTGAGTGCGGGCCTGCGGACCGAAAGGTCCCTGGTTCGACTCCCGGTCTGGTTCGACTCCCGGTCAGGACACGTGCCTGGGTTGCGGGCCAGGTTCCCGGTTGGTGTGGGGGAGCTGCAAGAAGCAACCGATTGATGTTTCTCTTGCACATCGATGTTTCTCTTCCTCTCTTTCTCCCTCCACCCCCTCTAAAAGTAAATAAATAGAATATTTTTTGGAAAAAAGAGTGCGGATTAGCATATGAGGGAAAAGCAGGGGCACTGAAGAGGCCCCTTATGTATGTTACGTAGATAATTAGTACGTTCTCATAGGAAAATTGGGGCGTGGGGCTTTCTGCCTTTCTAGTTACGTGGCCGCGGTGCGTTTATTCAAGATGGGAGTCTTTGAAATCGTGCTGAGGCAGTCAGCAGCTTCACATTCGTTGTGCAGCCCTGATGCCAGTTTACTATGCAGGTTCATGGTTTTATTTTGCTTCTGAGTTTTAGGGCTTGCGTTTTCCCCCAACTGAATTTCATGTCATGATGTATAAGCTCTGTATGTGGTTCCAAGGTCAGATATGTGAAAGGAGGAATGTTCAAAGAAGTTTGCCCTCCGCTCCCTGCCCTGTGGGTTAGCATTCTTTTTTTCTTTTCTTTTTTCGGTTGGGTCAGCATTCTTAAATCTAAGCTTTCATTATTTGCTATAAGGAAATCCACGCGATGTGCGCGCCTTCCATGATTAGCTGAGTGGAAGCAGACTGTGTCCATGCTTGTCTTAAACTTGAGCCAGCAGAAGTGGGGGCCTTGCGGCGTCGCGAGCAAAGCATTTCGGGGACCAGGCATGGGAGGACGAGGTGTGGCGTCACGAGCAAAGCATTTTGGGGACCAGGCATGGGAGGACGAGGTGCGGTGGTAAGCTTTACTGAAGTAGGCGCAAACACAAACGGCTGGCCCAAGTTCTTCTCTGTCCGCCGTGGAAGAAGTGCAGCCTGTCGTCATCAAGCACAGCAGAAAGCCCGGGGTCCAGAAATTCTGCGCCATTGGTTCAGTCCACGTCAACGCTTAGTCGGTGCAGCCTTTGTTCCTGTCCGGCTGGTCAAGTCCCCTTTCCCGGCTGTGAGTCAGGGGTCACAGCCTCACGGCACCTGAGCTCGCACTGGCAGCCCGGCTGCAAGCGCACGTGGCTACCGCCGCGTATGCGGCTGCTAGGTCTGCACGTGTCTCCTACGGAGGGAGAACATGTGAACAACGGCCCGGTGTGTGTTCGAGAGCGAGAGAGAGGACCTGCCTTTGTTAAGCTCCTGTTCTATTATCTCAGGCTTGGGAAGGACCAGGCGCTCTTTCAAACTAACCAATCAACTTCCCAGTTCTTCATGGGCTTGCTTTGGCTTCTCCTCTTAACCAATCCATTTCCTAGGTTTTCTGGCGTTCGGTGTCCCTTATCCAATCGGATCCTTTTCCCAGGCTAGGCTCCACCCCTTACGTTCGCCCCTCCCCACCCCCTCCTGCGCGTGCCTCGTAGGAGAAGGCCGTCTACCTGCGCCACCTTGGCTTCTGCGCATGTGCCCACAGAGGAATTTGCCCTTTATTATTACATCCTTCCCTCCGTGATCCAGGATAATGACTCAGGGGAGTAGGTCCCGAGGGTGGAGGATGGAGGGGTCCCCTTGGGAGTGTCGCAGCGTCCTAGCAAAGCAGGCTTGTTGCCTGACTCGGCTCCCTAGTTTATTATATTGGGATGGCCAAAAGTCCATTTAGTTTTTTTTCTGTAAAATAAAAAGACACGTTTTAAATTTGCATCAGTAAGTTTATTGATTTGGATACTTTGGGTATGTCGGCTGTCTCCCGCTATTGGCTTCTGGTGGGTAGAGGTCAGGGGCGCTGCTAAACATCTTCCAATGCATAAGACCGCCCCACAGCAAAGAATTATCGGCCAAAATGTCAGTAGTACCAAGAAACTTCGCAAACCACTTTTGACACATTCAGTCAGTCACAGCCCCTTCTCCATACACTGCAAAATCTTTTCTTGCATTTCAGCTATGTTTTTACCTTTCTTGAAATAATAAAGCATAATATACTGAAAATGTGTGTTTCTCCCATCTTCAATATCAAAATGGCTGCACAAAAATTCACCAGTTTTGATGTGTTTTTTTAAATGCACGCTGATAGGACAGCTGTCACAATACAGTCCAACAGAGTTGTTTCAGGTGACTTTAAAGACAACTAAGCGCTGCTAGGGACATTGTACAGAAAAACCTACGTGAAATTTTCGGCCAACCCGATACATGATGTCTGATTCCCTTTGCGCCCCTCCTTTATTAATATCTAGCTTCCTGCGCTAGCAGCGCTACCTCCCGCATCCAGGCTCAGTGCTTGCAAAGAAAGGCCCGTATTCACTAGATCAAAGTTTAGAGCAAGGGAAGGTTTATCGGCTGAGAAGGCCTGGCTTGAGAAGATGGGGGAGCCAGTCCTCGAATCCATTTGAAGAGAGCTCAGGAGTCAGGCATCTTCTACAGCGGACAGGGAGGCTGGGAGAGGAGGTGGGGGGGACTGGAGATAGCCAGGCCCCAGAAGGGCTCCCAGGAACGTCAGAATTTGTCTCCATCCCCTGCTGCTCTGAGGTCTTACTTTGTGTCTGTTTCCCCACCGCTCCCCTGACAAAGGGGCTGCCCAGGCCTCCGGCAGAATCCTAGCAGGATTCTGAGGCCTTCAGAGAGGAAGCATCTCAGTCAGTTCCACTGTGGCGTTGACGGCTGCCCTCTTGGGGCTCCGAAGCGGTCAGCCTTCTGCTGCAGGGAAGCCTTGTGTGCCCTGTCATTTCGCAGTTTGGGGACAGTACCTTTGGAGTAGGCTTCTAGACTGGGTTGGATGGGTCAGGGGGTAAACACAGGGCTGGGTTTTCTGGTTATGGGCTGACTTCTTGATGCTTCTGGGGTGCTCCAGGTTGTCACGGGTTCGGGCCGCCAGGAGGCTCAGAAGACGGACGCTGAATACCGGAAGCTCTTCGACCTGGCCCTGCAGGGCCTGCAGCTGCTGTCACAGTGGAGCGCTCACGTGATGGAAGTGGTAGGCACCCTGGCTCGGGGGAAGGGACAGTGCAGGGGACAAAGAGAACGCCTCTCCTCCCCCACCCCCAGATGGTTACAATGTTTTTCTATCTAAACTCGTCAAGAAATTGACTAAATGATATTTTTTTCTGCATTAACTTTGGTCTTTGGATCAAGAACAAATTGATTTTTTATTTGGGCCCTATAAATAAGGCTATGTATCAATTTAAATGGAACACAATCCGATATGCATTTCATTTGTGTGTGTTACAAATAAATGGCAGCATCTCTTAAAACATAGTCATAGGATTGAATTTGTATCATGATGATTTTGAATTCGCATTTCTTTAAGGAGAATTTTCTCTGAAGCTGCAACCATCGGTTTCTTTCGTGTGGCATTTGTCGCACGGTTTTGGATGCCACATAAAGATTTGCATACCTATAAGTCATGGGTGATTTTGTTTGTTTGCTTACTTTCATTAGACAAAGTTTATATTGCATGAGGACATGATCATTTGAAAGGAAAATCCTTTTTTTAAATGCTGATGAGATGCCTAGAATTTTAGATATTCCACACAAAATATCCAGGCCGTTTGCCTTGATATATTTCTTAAATCTCTGATAAGTTTTTTAAACTTGATCTCCCATGGCCAGACTGCTTTTATGAAGATAGATCCTGTGCGTGTGTGTGTGTGTGAGGCTTTCAGATGCAGCAAGTAATAGATGGCTGACCGTTTAGTAGCTTTGACTGCGGTCACACCCATCAGAATGTTAACAGCCAGTGGCACCAGATGTTAGACCTCTGTTCTTGAGTTTGGATGGGAAAGAATTCAGAGCCAAGGACCTCAGATACAAGTGAAAGTGTATTTAGAAAGTCACAGAGGTGGAAGAACAGTTATAGAGGCAAAAGAAGGTTCCTTGGAGCTTAGGAGAAAGAAAGGTAAAGAAAACGTGTCTGGGGAAAAGAGGGGGAGAAGGCGTGGCACGAGAGAAGGCAAGTGGACAGTGCACTGGGACTGTTGTCTTAAGGGTTTTTATCTGTTGTCTAAAGGCAAGGATTTTAGGGAAGGTCTCTGGGGAGGATTTCCATAGACCCTTCATGAGCTTTCCAGGTGTCTCTCCTCAGGGTCCTGGTCTCCACTGATTGGTCGGCCCCAGGGCAGGGGGTGGTCAATCATTATAGCTGGTCCTGACATCAGCCATGGCGTGACCCCTTCTGGCCTTGCTGCACTCCTGGGCCTGGGGCTGAAACACAACCGAGGCCGAGATGTTATCTCCAGTTTGACCGAAACTCTGTGTCTGTGGTCTGCAGGCCCGTGGCTTTGCTGCTAAGATTATTGGACGGGGGTCAGAACCTCATTATCCCGAGGGCTGAATGCTGAAGGGAGTGGTTGTGGAAGGGCTCGTATGGGAGTCATCTGAGGCTGTTCTCTCTCTCCCTTGTTCCGCTTCTCAGGGGGTCTACCCAGGACTAGTGACAGGGGTCTGAAACTACACGACCAGCGATGTGCTAGGGGAGGAGAGTCACCCTGGAGGCCACGCCCTGCCTTAGAGTTGTCCATTGTCAGGCACCCGGGGCGTGCCGCCCTGGTGACCGCCCTAGTGACCGGTCGTCCCTGTTCTGCTCCTGCCCGTGTAACAACCTCCCGTGAGACCTGCAGTTCAGCTTTTTGTGTGTGTGTGTCTCCCTTCTTTCTCCCCACGCCAGTACTCGTGGAAGCTCGTGCACCCCACGGACAAGTACTCCAACAAGGACTGCCCCGACAACGCCGAGGAGTACGAACGTGCCACCCGCTACAACTACACCAGCGAGGAGAAGTTCGCCCTGGTGGAGGTAAGCTCAGTCTGCTCTCCCTCCCTCCTTAGACTCTGCTCTCCGGTCGCCTTCCCCTTCCCAAAGCAGAAGCGAAGGCGCGAGTAAACTGCCTACTTTTTTTTGTCATTGCTTCTGTGCGGGACGGCTCTTTGCCGATGTCGCAGTTGTCCAAGCAGAATAAAATAGGCGGCAGGTTCCGGGTCTCTGTTGATGACTCCCCTGGGGTGGATCAGGGGCCTGTGAGCTGTGACACCGGGACAGAAACAGCCCCAGCATCTGACAGCCAAGACTGCCCCCCACCCCCACTCGTGAGTCCCTCTCATGCTGGACGGGGCTCGCTTCACGGCCAGTTTCCTTTTCTTGGTGGCGGTACTTTTCCTGCCTTGTTTAATAAATCTTCACATACCCTAAGGGCATGAAGATTTTCTCTTACTTTGCTTTCCGGATGTTTTGGGATCATTCTGTCTTCACATTTGTGTCCGAAGTCCACCCCCCAACTTGCCATCGACCTGCACCTGGCAGGGGTCCTGCTCACCGTTCTAGTTCACGGGGCTGTTGGTCTCTGTCCTGTTGTCCCTCTGTCTCAATTACTACAGTCAATTCTGGGTCTAGGGAAGCAAGTCTTTCTGTCTGTAAGAGCCCCTCGGATATTCTTGCCTTTTGTATTTTCATACAAATTTTAGAATCTTTTAATAAATTTTTTTAAAGATGTTATTTATTTACTTTGAGAGAGGGGAAGGGAGGGAGAAGGAGAGGGAGAGAAACATCCATGTGTGGTTGCCTCTCGCGTGCCCCTTACTGCGGACCAGGCCCGCAACCCAGTAATGTGCCCTGACTGGGAATCGAACTTGAGATTCCTTGCTTTGTAGTGTGGTGCTCAATCCACTGAGCCACACCTGTCAGGGCATTGTTTTGTCTTTTTGATTCTAGCCACCACTAGATGTTACGTGATATCGCGTTGGGGTTTTGATTGGCATTTTCCTAACAGCTAGCGATGTTGAGCCTGTTTTTATGTGCTTAGCGACAGTTTGTGTATCTTCTTTGGAGAAATATCTGTTCAGATCCTTTATCACTTTTTTAAATTGGATTATCTGACTTTTTATTGAGCTCTTTATACATTCTTGATACCAGTTCTTATCAGATGTATGATTGGCAGTATTTTCTTCTGTGGGTTGTCTTTTTACTTTCTGAATGGGGGTCTTTTGACATGTAAAGTCTTTAATTTTGGTAAAGTTCAATTTTTTAAAAAAATTTTCCATTTTCTTTAGATCTTCACTTGAAGATATATTTTTCTTCCATTGATTTGAGAGAGAGGGAGGAACATCAATGAGTTGCCTCCCATATGTGCCCTGACTGGGGCTTGAACCCACAATGTAGGTATGTGCCCTGATTAGAAATCAAACCTGCAAGCTGTTGGCGTACAGGGCGACACTCCAGCCAACTGAGACACGCAGGCCTGGGCCTGGTGTCACATCTTAGGAAACCATTGCCTTACCCACGTCACAAAGATTTACTCTTGGCTCTAAGAATTTTATAGCTTTACTTGATATTTAAATGTGTGATTCATTTTGAGTTGATTTTTTTTTTTTGCGGTCTAAGGTGACAGTTCTGTGAGGGGTCCCCAAGACCACCCTCAGGCTAGATTCATTAGCAGGACCCACAGCACTAAGTAGCTGCTCTATCAAGGTTATGAGTGATCACATCAGGGGGACACAGATTAGAATCGCCGAAGGGAAAACGTGCAAGGGCAAAATGCAGGAGACGCCAGCGCTAACTTCCAGGGGTCCTAGCAGCGACTAACTAACTTCCGGCACTAACTTCCACGGGAGTGGCATGAAGAGGCCTTAATTATCCCAGAGGTGGTGGCGTGTCACAGCAGGATCAGAGTGTCCGGCCACGGCAGCTCCCCTGAGCTTCCGCGCCCAGGGCTTTGATTGGGGGTCAGTCCTGTAGGCCTATGGCACCTGCCTCATTGACTCCAACCATCAGCCCCCAGACCCCCGAGCGGAAGCAGCGCCTGCCACGGATCACACTGTGAGTAGACCAGAGCCTCAGGCGCATGTGCTGTCCTCCGGCGGAATGTTCCAGCAGCTCCGGGCTCTGTGTCTGGGAGCCAGCCAGGGACCAGACCCAACACAGGGCTTCCTGGGGACATGCTGGGAACCCACTTCATTCTGCCTTTGGGCATCCAGCTGCCCCAGTACTACTTATTGGAAAGAGAACGTTTCCCCTCGGATTGTTTTCACACCCTCGTTGAACATCAACTGGCTGCAAGGTGGAGGGTTTCTTTCTGCGCACATAGCAGTCTTCCGTTGATCTGTGTGCCCACCCTGGGCCACTGTCCTCTCCGAGTCTCTTACATTTGTGACCGTGTGGTATTGTTCCCTTTTATTCATAACGCTGGCGATTCGCGCCTTGTCAGTTTCTTTGTCTTGATCAGTCTCGCTGGGCATGTGTCGGTTATACGATTTATTTACCTTTAAAGCAACTTTCTGTTAGGTGAGCGCATTCCACGTGCTCGTTTTCTGGTTCATTCATTTCTGCTTTTAGGTATTTATTTCCCTCTACTTTGGGGAGGTTTATTTTTTAGGAATTCTTAATGAATATAGCCCCGGCCCGGTCGCTTCGCTGGTTGGAGCGTCGTCCTGTGCACCCAAGGGCTGCGGGTTTGATCCCTGGTCTGAGCGCATATGGGAGGCAACCAACCAATGTTTCTCTTTCACGTCGATGTTTCTCTCTCTCTCTCTTCCCCCTCCCCCCGCCTCTTCCTCTCTCTCTGAAATCAATATACACATCCTCGGATGAGGATTAAGGAAAGCCGTGGTAAATGTTAGATTATGACTGTTTTCAAGCTTTTTTGTTCTAACGCATGCATCTACATTTCAAAAGTTGACCTTTCGGTGACCTTTTCCTGCATCCCATAAGTTCTAACGTATTTCACTTTTTCATTCCGATTGGGGCGAAATCTGAATTCAACTTGAATTCGGATTGGAGAATTGGCTGCGGTTATTTTTTGTTGTTTTGTTTTTTGTTTTAAATAGAAATTTCTCTTCTATGTAAAAAAGCAATACAGATTCACCAGGCAAATCCGAGCGGCGCACAGGCGGCTGGGGGAGGCGGCCTCCTGGGTGGTGATCACGGGCCAACTCCCGTCACGCTGCAGAGGGCCCTCTGTCCCCGCAGGTGATCGCCATGATCAAGGGCCTGCAGGTGCTGATGGGGAGGATGGAAAGTGTGTTCAACCACGCCATCCGGCACACCGTCTACGCCGCCCTGCAGGACTTCGCCCAGGTCACGCTCCGCGAGCCGCTCCGGCAGGCCATCAAGAAGAAGAAGAACGTCATTCAGAGGTCAGCCCCGTGCGCGCCTCGTGTCCGAGACGGGAGTATCGGTGTGGGTTTCCACGGCCAGGGATCGGCATTGTCATAACTACTGGGTTGGCCAAAAAGTCCATGTAGGTGTTTTTCCATAAAATAAAAGACACATTTTTTTTCATGTTCACCAATAACTTGATTGATTGGGATATTTTGAGTGTGTCAGCTAGCTCCTGCCAGGGTAGAGCGTTGATTATTCTCAGTTGATGTCTCGATTTAAATGCTGTCAATGTCAACTGGTCTAGCTGACCCACAGAGCATCGTCCAGTGAGAAATCTCCAGTACGAAACTTTACAAACCCATTTTTTATAAAAAATTTTTTTTCAAAGATTTTATTTTTATTTTTAGAGAGGGGAAGGGAGGGAGAAAGAGAGGGAGAGAAACATCAATGCGTGGTTGCCTCTCATGCGCCCCCTACTGGGGACCTGACCCGCAACCCAGGCATGTGCCCTGACTGGGGATCGAACCAACGACCATTTGGTTCCCAGTCCGGCGCTCAGTCCATTGAGCGGCACCAGCCAGGGTGCAAACCACTTTTGACACGTTTGATCAGTCACAGCACCTTCTCTATACACTGCATAATAACTTTTTTTTTGCGTTTCAGTTGCATTTTTACCTTTCTTGAAATAATAGGGCATAATGCCGAAAATTTTGCGTATTTTCTTCCATCTTCAATATTGCTACTAGAGCCATCTTACGGGAAAAAACCCATGAAATTTTTGGCCAGCCCAATATGTCCAGCACATTTAATTCCAACCTCCAGACACCCTTTGGCGAATTCCATCTAAATGTAAATCAGTGGGCTGAATTATTAGTCTGAACAACCTACAGTAAGTCCATTGCACGGTATCCCTGCAGTCTGAGACCCAGGGTGGGGTCGCCATCTCGGGGTGGGAGGGAGTGTCTCAAAACCTGTCTGATGACTCTGATCGTCGGGCCTGTGGGGAGACGCAGCCCAGCATCCCATCTCCCGACTCAGTGTGTTGCTTTCAGTATTTTTGCTTCTGTTCCTTTGTCCTGTCCTACAAGTTGGTCAGAAACTACAGGATGTTGCCAAGAGCCCATGGCGGCCCAGAGCTGGCTTCCCCACGGTCAGCCCCTCGCTTAAAGTTGTCTTTTAGCGACACGTTCGTCAGATGGAGCTCACGGGGCTCGCACGTGCTCATCGATTTCATTGTGTTGCGTCATAGTTGGCGTTCCGTCCCCTGGCACTGCGTGGGGTTTGTCGTTCATAACGTGCCCGTGCACGCCGTAACGGGAGGCTCACGACGTGCAGATAGGCAGGGCGGTCTGAGTGACTCGGGTGTCACCTGCCTCCCTCCCCGTGAGATGATCAGGATGGGCACGTGGGTGCGTCCACTGTGAGCGTAGCACCCGTGGCGTATCCGCCCGGCGGAGCCCTGGTGGGGGCAGGGCACGTGGACCCCATGAGTTGGGGGCACCGGCCCAGTTCCCCCCGTTGCGTAGGTGACTTCATGTTCCTGTTAGAAAATGGGGTTCAGCTGCCGGGAGGTCACGTGTCAGCTCCCTGAATGGGTATTTGTGATCTGTGGTCCTTCTGCTTGTAGCATGACTCAGTGTTCAGAAAATAAAACGTCATTTCTGGGCTAATCGATGCAGATTGCCACCCCGTCAGATCTTCTGGGGCTGGGGATGTCCCGAAGAGAACAACCTATTTTTTAAAAGGTTTTATTTATTTTTAAAGATTTTATTTATTTTCTTTTTAGATGGAGGGTAAGGGAGGGCGAAAGAGGGAAACATCAATGTGTGGTTGCCTCTCACGCGCCCCCTACTGGGGACCTGGCCAAAAGCCCAGGCATGTGCCCTGACTGGGAATCAAACCCGCGACCCTTTGGCTCACAGGCGAGCGCTAAATCCACTGAACTATACCAGCCAGGGCCAAGCTTTTATTTATTTTTAGAGATAGGTGAAGGGAGGGAGAGAGGGAGAGAAACAGCAATGTATGGTTGACTATACAGCTCAGCCCTCCTGGGGAGCTGGCCCGCAGCCCAGGCATGTGCCCTGACTGGGAATTGAACTGGGGAACCTTTAGTTCACAGGCTGGCACTCGATCCACTGAGCCACACCAGCCAGGACAGAATAGCCTATGTTTTGAATTTCCTGGTGAACTGGTCCAGTACTCCGCCCCCCCCCGCCCCCCACGGGAGCTGCCATGTAAGGGCTGTGCTTCAGGTGGGGAGATGCCGTGACTGTAAATGTCCCGATGGTGTCAGTGCCGTGTGCCCTGCTGTTTAGTGTCCTGCAGGCCATCAGGAAGACCGTGTGCGACTGGGAGACAGGGCACGAGCCCTTCAACGACCCGGCCCTCCGGGGCGAGAAGGACCCCAAAAGTGGTTTCGACATTAAAGTGCCCCGCCGCGCCGTGGGACCCTCCAGCACACAGGTTCTTGTCCTCCTGCTCCCCTGCCTCTGCCTGTCCTCCCCCGCCCCCTGCCCCACCCAAAACTCCCCTGAGTGGGTCAACCCTGAGCCGGGAGTTGGGAAGCAAGGTTGGGAGTAAACTTCTGTCACCTCTGCCTGCTGGGGCAGATCAAGTATCACCTGTGCCTTTTCTGCCCCTCGGTTCCCGGCCCACGTGAGTCTGGAACGTTGACCAGGACGCCCCTGGGACTGTCGGGTTCAGTCATTTGCATGCAGAACCTAATTCGACTACCTTGACTCCCGTGTCCAAAGTGTGGGTGACAGCCTGTCCTCATTTACGCTGTGTTTCTGGGTGGGTGTTTCAGTGCATGGTTATAATTTTTACACTGGGCCAGAAGAGATCATTCCTAAGCGTCAGACTTGGAGAAATTTTAAAATGAAGCTTTTGTGTGTCCCTAGACTTAAGTCACCACCACTGTTCTCTGTTCCTCCTGCTCGGGTCCCACCCCCCGGGCAGCTTTTTCTGACTCACACCTGACCGGACGCCCTTTGCTTTTCTCCGCCCGTTTGGGGACTTGGGCCTTCTTGCTTGTCACCTGTCTGTCGGGGCTTTCATTGTCTCTTCTGCCAGTCACTCAGAGAATTACCAGCAAAGCATGACGCTGGCTGTCAATGAAACGCTCAGTGTCTGGGAGGAGGGCCCGTCCCGGGTCTGTCCGCGGTGCACCCTCCGTCCTGAGTGTGTGTCCCCACTCCGCGTGTCGTGTGACTAACGCCTCTCTCCTGCCTCTCCCCCGTGTCTGTCCGTGTCTAGCTGTACCTGGTGCGCACCATGGCGGAGTCCTTAAGCTCTGCTGAGCTGCTGCGGCAGCTCAAGTCTCTGGGCATGGAAAGGCTGTTGCATGTGGTTAACGCGTTTCTGAGGCAGTCCTACACCTATCCGCCTCTTTTAACCTTTGGTGGTAAGACATCCTTTGTTTATCTTGTCGATCTTCATGGCACGGAGGCGAGTTGCGCCGCTGCCAGTCCTTTCTCCCAGGCAGCAGCCACGTGGCCACGTAGACCGGCGCCCACACCCCCTCTGAGGAGCCAGCAGGGCTGCCCAGCCCCGCTCAGGAACAGCCCTTCTGTGGCCCCACTCGGTTTGGCGCGACTAATGTACCATGTATATTTTCTCCCCCGCGAATGTTTCCTTGGATAACGCAGCTTTACATGGTGAGAACCATGCTAGAGTCCCTCATTGCGGACAAAAGTGGTTCCAAGAAAACTTTGAGAAGTAGCCTTGAAGGGCCCACGATATTGGACATAGAAAAATTTCACCGCGAGTCCTTCTTCTACACTCACTTGATAAATTTCAGTGGTAAGAGATACTGCTGACCACGCAGCCCAGCATGTTCTAACACCGCTAACACCGCCGAGAATGCTTCCGCCTGCCTGACCGTCCCCTGCTGTGGTCCCCTCACACACCCAGGTGGTGGGTGACGTGTGTCGTAACCCTTGTGGCGTTCCCTCACCTGTCGCTGTAGACGCGTGGCCGGCCCGGGGCTCCTTTTGAGCCGTATGGCTTTAGAAGCGCGAGGGCCATGGGGCCGTAGCTGGCCCTTCCACCTGAGCACAGTGTCTTTGTAACCGCCCAGGGTCCAAAAAACAGGCAAATGTATTCTGTCACCTGGCTCGAGACCAAGACAGGAATCACAGAATCAGACCCCTCGGGCAGTGATGCGTGCAGCGTGGCAGGTTACTGACTCGGGCAGCCCGTCTGGGGTGACGCTGGGCGCCTCGACCAGTGTGCCAGGCGGATGCCCTTTGTCACCGTTGAGTCCTCCACGTTTACCCCTGTGTTGCGGCTGCGTGCTCAGGGTGGGAGGCCCCTGTCTTGGCTGGGGTGCTGCAGGTTTACCATAAATAGTAATCTTTCTATGTTCTTCACTCCGTAGCAGGAAAGAAAGTTTTTGTTTTCTTAAATCCTCATCCAAGGATATGATTATTAATTTGAGAGAGAGAGAGAGAGAGAAAAACATCGATTTGGTTGCCTCTCATGTATCCCGACTGGCAACCGAACCCACAACCTTGATGTGTGTCCTGGCCCGGAATCGAACCCGCGACCTTTTGGTCATAAGGACAGTGCTCCAA
This sequence comes from Mormoops blainvillei, assembly GCA_004026545.1. Classification (NCBI taxonomy): domain Eukaryota; kingdom Metazoa; phylum Chordata; class Mammalia; order Chiroptera; family Mormoopidae; genus Mormoops; species Mormoops blainvillei. The sequence continues at coordinate 11,573 of PVJD01008062.1, read as the reverse complement.
CCAACTGAGCCACCCAGCCGGGGCACAGGACAGAAACTTTAAAAGAATAAATGTCTTTACGTTGCTTTAGATAAACCTGCACTGGGTATATACACGTTAATGCTGCGTCTTAATCCTAAGTAAAATGAAGTAATCCTGGTTTTATTTCTCCTTTTCAAAAGGACAGTTTTTTCTCCCAGTCCCCCCGGCGGGCTCACAGGGCTGACAAGGTCCATTCGTGGGCACAGGTGTCCGTGCTGGACCCACAGTGGCTGGACACCGACTCTGTTCTTCCCGTGGGCAAGAGCGAGCACAGTCCAGGGTGGCTTTGCCCAGGGTGTCCCGTCCCTAGTGTGAGGCACCCTGGCACCCCGTCCGCTCACACCCTCTCCCGCATGGCTCGGGGCTGATCGCACAGGTGCCGGCGCCCGGCCCATGTCCTGTCTTGTGTCTTGTCTGCCGATCCTGTCCGGCTTGCTGACGACTAACACGCTGTCGTCTGCGTCCTCCAAGAAACCCTGCAGCAGTGCTGCGACCTGTCCCAGCTGTGGTTCCGCGAGTTCTTCCTGGAGCTGACGATGGGCCGGAGGATGCAATTCCCCATCGAGATGTCCATGCCCTGGATCCTGACAGACCACATCCTGGAGACCAAGGAGGCGTCCATGATGGAGTGAGTTATCTGTGGGGGCCGCAGTCTTTGGTGGCCTTTGGGAGGTGGGAGGCAGGGGAGGGGCTGGACTGTTTTCAGCACTTTATTTGAGGTCGCCATTCCTGGGCTGAGACTTTAGAGGTTAATACAAGTGGCAGGTTTCTTGGCTTTTGAGTGAAGTCAGGAGACCAGGCAGGGGTGCTGTGCACCGTGTCCAGGCTGGTGAGACTGGGGACTCAACCGGGAGCAGGGACAGGGGACATGGCCCGGACTCTCTCCAGGCTCCGCCTCCAGTCAGGTGAATTAGCGAGAGGAGGGGTTGATGGAACAGCTCTGTTTTGAGGTCAGGGCTTGGAGCCAGGGCAGGGGTCAGAGACATTCAAAATATAAAATCTGTGAAGAGAAACTAATAAGAAATGGGGGAGGGTGTCTTTTGGTGACCCTGGTGGGCCGACCCAGCAGGTGCTCCCGTTCCACTTACGGGCCGCGTGGGCGTCTGCCCTCACGGGGCGGTCAGGGGCCTCACGCTGTGTCTGCAACATTGCTGTGAGGCACCTGGATGCCCAGCCCAGGCGTTTGCTGTGTCGTTTGCCTCTGGGTCACATCTCTGCTGCTCCCATGGCCTCCGCCCTGCTAAACAGGGAACCTTGCGCCCTCTGAGGGACCTTCTAGAAACTACTGGTCGCCCCCTTTTGTCCTGATGTGGGACCCGGACACAGGCTTTCAGTCCTGCCGTGCGTGCTCGCGGTCACCGTGGGAGTCAGGGCTTGCATTTTTCTTTTTAAGTCAGGCAGTTCACTCTTTTTTTTTAAATTATTATTATTATTTCCTTTATTTTACTTTTATTGCCGCATTTTTGCTTAATTTACAGAAAACAAATTAAACTGCGTCTTGTTTTGATGCAAACATTGATGTTTTAAAGGTTGTACGCCAGGTTTGTTCACTCTTAAAAGGAAGGCAGTTCCTCGTTTTCGTGGTTACGAAAAATACTACGTCTTGTGATAGAAAACTTTGAAGCAGGTTCAGGGGGCAGGGGCTGGGGCCTCCGCCTGCCCCGACCCCGGGTCTGGCGCGCGTCCCCGCGTCCAGTGTGGGGTCAGCGGGCCCGCGCGCTTTGCGGGGCGCAGTGTGCGGTGCGTGGGCAGGGCCTCCCAGGAGCAGGGGGTGGCGTTAGACGTAACTGATTCTTTTCCCGCAACTCGACTGCGCGCCCTCCGCAGGTACGTGCTGTACTCCCTGGACCTGTACAACGACAGCGCCCACTACGCCCTCACCAAGTTCAACAAGCAGTTTCTTTACGACGAGATCGAGGCGGAGGTGAGAGCCCAGGCACCCTGAGCCGGCTTTCTTTAATTCCCTTCTTCTGAGCGTCAGAGGCAGCCGGCTTCCTTTTACAGTGAGGTCCGAGCAGTGGAATGAGCTGTTTGGAAATCAATAATTGGGATGAGAACCCTTCCGTCTGCACTTTGCTCTATGCGGCTGGTCACGCGAGAGCTGGAGTCTTAGACTAATCTGTGCCCTGGCCGGGGAACTCCATAGGTTGAAGCATCATCCCGTACGCCGAAAGGTTGCGGGTTCGATCCCTGGTCGGGGCGCAGCGGGAGGCAACCGATCAATGTTTCACTCTCACCTCAATGTCTCTCTTTCTTTCTCTCTCTCTCTCTCTCTCTCTCTCACCCTCCCCTCCCTCTCTCTCTAAAATCAATAAACATATTTAAAAAATTAAAAAACATTATAAGCTGCTGGGTGACGAGCTTTTTCACTGGACAGCCCACCCAATGTGTGTGTGTCCAGTGTGTGTGCCACCCAGTGGCGATGCTGCCAACAGACAGGTAGGCTGCTAACGTGTCTTGGCTGGTGAGAAGGTGGGGGAGGGGTGTGTAGTGCTGCAGCAAACGGGGGTGCAGCTATTTCTCCAAGTTCATCTTTTTGTTTCCTTCAAATATATACTCAGAATTGGAATGGCCGAATCACGAGATTTTCTTAAAGTGTATGATTTGATCGCGATTCAGGGAACCAAAGAATTATGTCCACTTTATTTTTCTTCAGGTGAATCTATGCTTCGACCAGTTCGTTTACAAGCTGGCGGACCAGATATTTGCATATTATAAGGTTATGGCCGGAAGGTGAGTATGTGGTTTGTGGTTCGGGTAGGAAGCCTTGGGTAGCTTGGTCTGATATTTGCATTGAAGCTCAGAGCAAGTGAGAAATGTCCTCTCTTCCTTGCATTCTAGTTTGCTTCTTGATAAACGGTTACGATCCGAATGCAAGAATCAGGGGGCGGCGATCCACCTCCCACCGTCCAACCGCTATGAGACGCTGCTCAAACAGAGGCATGTGCAGGTGAGCGTGGCCTTTCCCGGCATGACGGGACCTGGAGGTGACATCTGAAGTAGTGGGTTTTCTTAGAGTTCACAGGCTTTTAATAGATGTCAGTGTGTTGTGTGATTGTGAGAACATCTTTATAAGGCGCTGAAATTTTCAAGATAGCCTTGGCTGGTGTGGCTCAGTGGATCGAGTGCCGCGCTACGAACCGAAACGTTGCCTGTTTGAACTGAAGGGTCACTAGTTCAATTCCCAGCTGGGGCATATGCCTTGGGCTGTGGGCCAGGTCTCCAGTTGGGGACAAACAAGAGACAACTGATGATGTATCTGTCATACATTGCTGTTTGTCGCCCCCTATTTCTGTCTCCCTTCTCCTCTTTAAAAAAAAAAAAGTTAAAGACAAACACTTTCGATTGGATAACCGGAAACTCAAGGGGAAACTTGCAGCGCTGTGTCCCTGCCCTGCTCTGGGTTCCAGGGGCCGGCATGGGACCAGAGGCCGCGGCTCCTCTCTAGGAGCCCAGATACCAGAACTTAAGAAGCTCTGAACCCTGGCCGAGTGGCTCACTTGACTGGAGCATCATCCTATACACCAAAAGGTCGCGGGTTCAGTCCCCAGTCTGGCACCTACCTAGGTTGTAGGTTCAGTCCCTGGTCAGGGTGTGTACAGGAGGCAACCAATCCATGTTTCTCTCTCATATCAGTGTTTTTCGCTCTCGCCCCGCTGCTCTCTCTCTGAAAATCAATAACCACATCTTCAGGTGAGGATTTAAAAAAAAAAGCTCTGATACATGAGAAATGGTTGTCAGCTCAGAGTTGTCAGAGGACCTTTCTCCTGGCTAGAGCAGAGAAGAAGGATACGCCGCTCATCTTTTGTTTCTTTAAAAACAATATGTATGCATCATAAAAATTTAGGAAAATACAGACAACAGTAGTGAAAATCAGCTATTAATTCTACTATCTCCAGATAATCACCATGCACATTTGGAAACATTTTCCACCAGGGTTCGGTTCGTTGTTTTTGTTGGATTTTTTTTTTTTAAGATTTTTAAAATTTATTTTTAGAGAGAGGGGAAAGGAGAGAGAAAGAGAGGGAGAGAAACATCAATGCGTGGTTGCCTCTCGTGCGCCCCCTACTGGGGACCTGGCCCACAACCTAGGCATGTGCCCTGACTGGGATTCGAACCAGTGACCCTTCAGTTCCCAGACCGGCACTCAATCCACTGAGCCACACCAGCCGGGGCTGGTTTGTATTTTACGTTAGGAAATGATTTTGGGGTGCACATGTATGGCTGGGACTCTGCAATAAAGATGCAGTAATTGTCCCGTACTCGACCTCGTCATGCCATGGAGGTTACGCATGCGCAGGCCAGGGCACACCGGGCGGAATGGCCCCGGACACTTGTAAGGGGTGTGCTGACTGACAGCCCCAGATCCTGCAGGCTCTGGTGAGCCTTGGGGTTCCTGCCTGGGAAGTAACGGTAAAGTCAGTGCAAAGAACTCTACAGAAGTACTTTACAACTTAGACTTGCAGAATTTTAGGTACAGGAAAGGAGGGTGTATATATATATATATATATAAACTATTCCATATATAACAGTTTAACGCGTTTAAATCGTGTACATTATTTGTTTGTCTTACCTTTTAGAAGCAGTTTCTAGGGGAGGCACATACACATTCGTGCCTGTTTCTGTTAGTGACTCTTTTCACCTTCTCTGTCCCCAGCTCCTGGGCAGGTCCATAGACCTCAACCGCCTGATTACGCAGCGCGTCTCGGTGGCCATGTATAAGTCTCTAGAACTGGCTATTGGGCGCTTCGAAAGCGAAGACCTGACTTCAATAGTTGTAAGTGCTCTTTCCTTCCTCAGGCCGAGCGGGTTTGTTGGAGGCTGGTCACAAGGATGATAACTCATTTTACTTTTGTCCTTTTTGGTCAGTGGAACCGCCGATAGGCTCAGTTTTTGCGTACAGATTAAAAGGTACGCGCGAATACGCTTGGCCTACCTGGGAGTCTTCTTTTATAATCTTGATAGTCACATTCTAAGTTGACTGCAAAGAATAAATAATCCCTGTCTTGAATAAATTACACCTAATTACGGCAAAAGAATGGAAGGAAAAAATGTGTTGAAAATCACAAAGAAATGAAGACGGAGAAAAAGGTTTTGAAAGAACGTTATGTGGTACACAGACAATGAAGGTCCAACATATGTATCATAGGGTCCCCGAAGAAGAAAACCAAGCAGCAGGATGGAACACACATTAAAAGTTGTGTGTCGGAGAGTGATGTCAGGATCGAGGCTGCAAACTGTGCCTTGTATCTGCCCTTGAATTTACAGCAAGATCGGACATCTATAATCCAGCAAAGGTTTCTGTGCTCAACACACAAACACACGAGAGGTGCACACATGAGTGTGTCTGAAGGTGGGAGTGTTAGAATGCTAGGGGAGGCGGGATGGGGGGACGTGTACAATGCTGTCTGCAGATGTGTTTTGTTGGCCACAGCTAACGCAGTGGTACAGGAACCAGGATGTGGCCCATATACTACTCCGTGGTGGAAGGAGCACTGGTGCCTGAGAATCCAGCCTCCGGTGCCCCCACTGTGGCAGAAGCCAGTAGCAGCTGAGGAAGTATGCCTACAGCCCCGTGGCTGCAGCGCCGTGGTGCCGGTGGCTATAAGGAGCAAGGGAGCAGCACCTTAGTCACGTGAACCCGGTTCTCCGCTACCCGCCACAGCCCTCTGCCACGATGGTTGTGCCATGCCACCAAGGTGACCTGGACACAGCAGGAACGCCACCACCCTAGTCGTCCAGGCACTGATTCGCACGACTACAGCAATCCCCGCCGCCATATGCACAACCCTGAAGGTGCAAGTAGAACAAGAGGAAACCAAAAGTTGCTCTACAGCACCATCTACTGGAAAACAAGAAGAAACGTGTTTATCAACCTGCTGTATTGTTAAGATCTAAAATGGTATCTCAACAAGAGAAGAGGGCACTGCCTCAGACACGCAGGCAAAGGGACAGTCCATCAAGTACCGTGAACAACCAAGGGAGCGTGGTAACGCAGGGAGAAAATGACAAGTCTCCAGAAGCCAGATTCAAACTCGTGGAAATCTATAATTTAAATGGCCGAGAATTCGAGATTGCAACCATGAAGAAAGCTCAGAAAGGCCGTTCAGTGAGCCCAGGAATAGAATCGAGGAAGAAAGGAGTACTTCACCGAAGAAACTGAAACTATTAAAAAGAACGAGCCCTGGATGGTGTGACTCAGTTGGAGCGCCGTCCCATAACCGAAAGGTTGCAGGTTCAGTCCCTGGCCCAGGCATGTATGATCTCTGGCCCAAGCAATCGATGCTTCTCACACAGATTGATGTTTCTCTCACCTGCCAGTGTTTCTCTTCCTTCCTCTCCCTAAAAAACAATGGAAAAATGTCCTTGAGTTTAATAAGACAAAACAAAAGCTGGAGCTGAAAGAGCTCAATAAATGTGATGACACGGGAAAGAGAGCAGACCAGATGGAAAAGAGAACTAGCAAACTTGAAGAGCGAAATCTAAAAACGATTCCGGTTGAAGAAGAGGCAACTTAGAGCACTACGGGAACTGTATCTGTCTCCACTAGAAGGAGCCACACAGGGACAACAGGTGTCCCGGGAGAATAGACACAGAAGGCGACAGAGAAACCTATTCAAAGAAATAGCTGGTAAGAATTTTCCCACCTGGGGGTAGGAAGAGGACACGCAAGGATTGGGCGGGCCAAAAACTTCATTTAGATTTTTCCGTAAAATACAAGACACGTATTGGTTTGGATATTTTGAGCATGTCGGCTCTCTCTTGCTACTGACTTCTAGTGGGTAGAGGCCAGGGGCGCTGCTCAACACCTTCCAATGCGTAAGACCACCCCGCAGCAAAGAATTATTTGGCCAGAATGTCAGTAGTACCAAGAACCTTTGCAAATCACCTTTCATACTATCGATCGGCTACAGCGCCTTCTGCATACACGGCACAAATGCTTTTTTGCATTTCAATTGCGTTTTTACCTTTTTTGAAGAAATAAAGCATAATACGTTAAAAATGTTGTATACCTTCTTTCATCTTCAATATTAAAAATGGCTGCACCCAAATTCCCCAATTTTCATAAGGTTTTCTTGAAATGCACACCGATATGACAGCTGTCACAGTACAATCTAACGAAATTGTTTTGAATGAAGTTAAAGACAACTAATCACTATTATAGCTATTGTACAGAAAAAAACTAAACAAATTTTTTTGCCAACCCAATACTCTTAATTATCTCAGCACAAAAAGACCTTCCCCAAGACACATTAAAATTATCAAAAGTTAATGATAAAGAAAGAATTCTCCAGGTATCCAGGAAAAAAAGAGTCACCTACAAAGGAAACATCAAGTTATCATCATATGTCTCAGTAGAAAACCCTAAAGGCTGGGAAAGAGGAAGAATTTATTGAAAGTATTGAAAGAACGAAATCATCAGGCAAGAATACCTTATCCAGCAACACTGTCTTTAAGATATGAAGGAGAGCCCTGGCTGGTGTGGCTCAGTGGATTGAGCACTGACCTGTGAACCAAAGGGTCGCTGGTTCGATTCCCAGTCAGGGCACCTGTCTGAGTTGCAGGCCAGGGCCCCAGTAGCGGGGTGCATGAGAAGTAACTACACACTGATATTTCTCTCCCTCTCTCTCTCCTTCCCTTCACGTCTCTATAAAAATAAGTAAATAAAATCTTTTTTAAAAAAGGTAACTTGTGACAACAAAAACATAAAGGGGAGCAGGAAACAGGACTGAACTTCTTTGGGTGAACGAAGATAAGATGCAATTAGATGAAAAAAATGATTATTTTAGCTATGAGAGAGATTCCATACAAACCTTATGGTGATCATGAAACAAAATCGAGATCGAAGACACGAAAATACAAAAGGAGAAAGTGGAGAAAAACACTGTAGAAAACCATTAAGCTGAAATAGACAGAAACACAAGGGAGAAGGAACAATGGGCATACAGACCAACCGGAAGACAAAAGATAAAATGGCCATAGTAACTCCTCATATACATTAGTAATCACTCGAAATGTGAATGGATAGAACTCAGCATCGATGGGTTACAAAACCCAGACCCAACCACATGCCACTTTCAGGAGACTGATCTCAGCTCCCAAGACACATCGGCTCAAAGTGAAGGGGTTAAATATGAAACTTCAAGCACATGTTACGTAGAGAAAATGGCATAGCTATATTCACATGTGATGAAGTAGATTTCAGGACAAAAAGGAAATACGACAAAGATGGACATTTTAAAATGATAAAGGGGACAGTCCATCCAGAGGAGGTGACGTTTATTAATTCATGTAGACTCAGCCAGGGAGCACCAAAATATATACAGCAGTTATCAACAGATCAAAAGAGAGAAATTGACAGTAATACCATAGTAGTGGAGAACGGAAACGCGCCACTTTCATCAGTGGATAAATCATCCGGACGGAAAGTCAGCAAGGAAACAGCAGCCTTAAGTGACACAGTAGAACAGGAACATTCTCTAGGATAGAGCACATGTTTAGACACAAAACAAGTCACAATAAATTTGGGAGGATTCAAATCACATCAAGCCTCTTTTCTGAGCATAGCAGTATGAAACTGGCAATCGACTACGAGGGGAAGGCTGGCAAAATCACAAGTATATGGAGATTAAACAACATGCTACTGAACAACTATTGGGTCAATGAAGAGGTAAAAGAAGATATCAAAAGATACCCAGAGACAAATGAAAATATAATGTACTCAGATCTTTGGGATGCAGCAAAAGCGGTACTAAGAGGAAAATTTATAGCGATATAGACCTACCTGAAGAAACAAGAAAAATCTCAAGTAAACCATCTAACATTACAGTGTAAAAAAGAACGAACAAAGCCAACAGAAGGAAGGAAATGATGAAAATAAATGAAATCGAGAATAAAAATAGAAAAAATGAAACAAAGAGCTGGTTCTTTGAGAAGATAAAATTGACAAAACTTTAGCTACTCACTAAGAAAAAAGACTCAAATAAAAGTAGAAATGACAAAGAAGTTAAAACCAGTACCACAGAAACACAAAGAATTATAAAAGAATACTAGGAAAAGCAATACACCACCCAATTGGACAACCCAAAAGAAGTGGAGAAATTCTTAGACGCATACAACCTTCCTAGACAGAATCATGAAGAATTAGCAAACGAATAGACCGATCACTGGCAAGGAAATTGAAATGACCATGAAAACCTCCCCAAAAGACAAAATCCAAGACCACATGACTTCACTGTTGAGTTCTACGAAACATTCAAAGATGAAAAGCTGCGAACCAAAGACAAAAAAACAAAAACAAAAGCAAAAATAAATAAATGGGTTTATATCAAACTAAGAAAGCTTCCACAGAACAAAAGAAACCAAAGAAAAAGGCAACCAGTGTAATGGGAGAAGGTATTTGCAAATCATACATTTGATAAGGGGCTGTTATTCCAAAATACATAAGGAACTCGTACTACTCAACAACAAAAAATTCTACGTAAAAATGCGTAGAGGGTTTGAACAGACATATTTCCGAGGAAGACATACAGACGGCCAACAGACATTTGAAAAGATGCTCAACGTCACTGATCATCAGAGAGATGCAAGTTAAAACCACAGTGAGATACCATCTTGCACCTGTCAGAATGGCCGTCATCAATAAATCAACAAACAAGTGCTGGCAAGGACGTGGAGAAATGGGTTCCCTCGTGCACCGTTGGTGGGAGTGCAGGCCGGGGCAGCCGCTGTGGAAAGCGGCATGGAGTCTCCTCAAAAAATTAAGAATAGAACTAACATATAACCCAGCAGTTCTACTTCTGGGTATTTATCTGAAGAATATGAAAATACTAACTTGTAAAGATACATGTTATCTGCATGTCCGTTGCAGCCTTATTTAAAGTAGTCGAGACATGGAAGCAAACAGGCTTCCATCTGGAAATGAATAAAGAAAGAAGGTGTGGTATTTATATGCAGTGGGACCCTACTGAGCCAAAGTAAGATGAAATACTGCCATTTGTGGCAACAAGAATAGATCTTGACAGTACTGTGCTAAGTGAAATGAGACAGACGGACAAAAACCCAAACTGTGTCATGTTATTCCTACGCAGAATATAAAACAGGAAGTAACGAACTAACAAAACCAAAACTCATAGATACAACAGAATGACGGCGTCTAGAAGGGAAGGGGCCGAGAAGAGGACTGAATGAGTACCGGCGGTTAACTCTACTGTGATGGGAGGAAACTAGACTTCAGTTGGGGAGCACGCAGTAGGTTAAACCAGATGTCAAATTATAACGCTGTAAACCCGAAATATGATGAACAAATGTTTATCCCAATAAATTCAATTAAAAAATTAACTCCCCCCTAAAATACATCTCCTCACTACTAAAAACTTCTTTCTCCACCCCTCAAGTTATATTTCCACAAATCATTGAGAAATTAAAAAACATGATATAAAAAATATTATAAGCCTATTTCGTGTACCTTATAAACGTAACCCAGAATGGTCAACCCTGAGGACTATTGCCGTGAAAGTACTGGGTGGAGCTCGCTGGGTGGCCGAGCAGAGCCATGAGACTTCATGCCAGAAGCCAAGGAAAGGACGTTCGAATTAAGAATTTTATGCCAAGCCAAATTCATCTTCCAAGAAAGACGGTCCACAGGCAAAGAACGTGCAAGGACTGAATGCAGCGTGATAGTTACTGGGGAAACAACTGTGAGCGAAGGATGAGGAGGCAGTATCGGGGGGCTCATGTCCTCGGGCTTACTTGTTTGATCACCTCCATGCGGGGGTGCAGGGCTTCCAAAAGTGTCCTCGATATCAGATGGGCTGTCGTGGGACTTGGAGACCCACCGTCGCCCTTGTTACAGTTTTTTCCAGGATGATGGCGTTTTAATTGTCATTGACCATATAACGATGGGCATTACAATCAACGGCCAAGGCTTTGACCAGTGCTGCCCGTGAGAAATGTAATACAGCCCGGGCTGGTGTGGCTCAGTGGATCGAATGCCCCCAGCCTGCGAACCAAAGGGTCACCGGTTCGATTCCCAGTCAGGGCACATGCCCAGGTTGCAGGCCAGGCCCCCAGTTGGGGGCACATGAAAGGCAGCCACACGTTCATGTTTCTCTCCTTCTCTTCTTCCCTCCCTTCCCCTCTGTCTAAAAATAAATAAAAGTCTTTCAAAAAAATAAAACCTTTAAAAATTAAAAAAGCCATTAGATATATATATATAAATAAAATACAGGCCACATAGATCATTTTGAGATTACTCGTAGTTACATAAGGAAAAATAAATAGATGAAATTAATCGTCTATTTTATTTCACCCAATATATCCAAAAATTAACGATTTCACACATAACTATTATAAAAATACTATTGACGTGGGTATCTTGCGTCCTTTGTCTCGGGCTCAGTTTTTGAAATCTGGTGCGTGTCACACACACAGCACACCTGGGTTTGGACCAGCCACGTCCTCATTGCCACGAGCGCCCAGGGACCAGCGCTGAGCTCGGCAGGTTTCACGAGCCTCTGAGACTCGCTGGTGTCTCCGCAGATCGCCTGTGG